>PVKC010024406.1:0-16886 GCA_004027635.1 Crocidura indochinensis | reverse complement strand
TTTAATTAATTCTTGGGTCTTTCTTTTGGTTCAATGGAAGGTGTTTCAAAATATTAAGAAATATAGCATATCTCAGGGATTAAAGATCCTGCTTGGTAGTTTCTAACAAAAAATGAGACTCAACAACTAACAAGCATTCTTATTTTTATATTTTAATCATTTTTATTTTGACCAAAGTGGATTACAAATCTTTCTTTTTGGGGGGGGGGGTCACACCCGGCAGTGCTCAGGGGTTACTCCTGACTCCATGCTCAGAAATTGCTCCTGGCAGGCACGGGGGACCATATGGGGCACCGGGATTCGAACCAATGACCTTTTGCATGAAAGGCAAACGCCTTACCTCCATGCTATCTCCCGGGTTCCATAACAAATCTTTCACAGTAATATTTTCGGTACAACAGCTCCCTTTAAAAATTACTTAAAGCTCATGTAGACAGGGGAGTTTTTGCCAGCATGAGAAATGGCAGGCCTCTGCCATGCCAAAAGCCTTTTTAAGCAGACCTAGGAGTGGTGAAGGGCTTGGGTCACCCCAGCACCTTTCCACCTCCTTCGACCAGAAATGCAAGGCTACTCCTGGGCAGCATGATCAGGGGGCCACTGAGGTGGATCCCAGTGAGGAGTTTAAATGGGACCCCAGGCTTTCCCCATTTTTCACCCAGCTCCGGAGGGAGGGTTTGGTGGTGAACTTCTGGGCTTCAGGCTCTTTAAGGAACTCTTTCCTTTCTGAGAGCAAGGAACTTTTGCCAGCATGGGGAATGGCAGCAGAAGAGCACATGGGTGTCTGGCTTCAGGAAGTTACAGGCAACTTTTCTTTCTATTCCTATGCATTCTGAAACTGTGCGGGGGCAGAAAGTTTAGACAGTTATTTGGATATCATTGTGTTTAATCGGTTTGTCAAATACAGAATATCTATGTTGTATAATATCCTCCCCCTCCTCCATTGGCTCACCCTCCAGAAGCTCATTTTAATCCTTTACTCCCTCACTGTCAACGCCTATTATAATACAGAGCTCACTGCCAAATCGAAATATCAAGTTCAAAACATGACAAATCAATGGGTTGGTGTGGGAACCTGATGATTGTGAGCATGAAACATTTAGAAAATACCAGAATACTATTTCTCTATATATCTTTTCTCTGGTGTCTGGCCTCTATTAAGACCTGAAGCATGTGACCAGCCAGACCACTGAAGCAGTCAACTGTGACCCACAGACATATTATAGGAATTACTTATCAAACGTGTTTAGGCAAATTAACATTTCCTTTCTCTTTACTTCTCTCCTCACTGCTTCTTTCTTTCTCCCTCTTCTTCTTCTACCTTTTCTTCATCATTATCATCAATTAAATCTATGTCAAATAAAACCCAAATTGTTACTTTCTCTTTAAGAAAGGAATTTTGATACATAAGATGCAGCAGACAATATTACATAGGGTAACCACCTACATAGATAGAACTCATCAACACATTGTTTAGTACTAGAGATGCGAAACCTTTGTATATCCTAAATTGTTTCAATCATTATCTAATGCTGAAACCTTCATTTAGAAAGGCTCACCCCAATCTTGATGAAATACCTAGAAATTGAGAAAAATTCCCAACTTTGACACACTGGCCCAATATTTTAGCTGATTTCTTAGTATTGTGGGGTTATTTTTCTATATATACCTATTTTTCTGTTCTCTGATTTATTTCTCTATCTTTCTAAGCTATACCTAAGCTAATTATTGTATTTTTTGTGGGAATGAGTACAAAGAGAGAGGACTCCTCCATGAGACCAAACCTAAATTGTATACAGCCCATGCCTATAGTGTATATAGCCCATCCTATATATTATCCGTCTATCCCCTTCAAAAATTCTCCTACACCTTCACCCATATCCCAATCTGATATCCTTATTAATTCTCTTTAGCTTCATTTCTTAACCCATTAGTTTTAAGACCAGCCTCCTACACCAATAAGCCATCACCCAGAACCCAAGCAAAGGGACACCCACTCAGACCCACACTCATCCCCGGCAAGAAACTAGCATGAACACCCCTGCTGACTCATGCTGTGTGGCCCTCCTTCTTAACCTTCCCAAATGTAGACTGTTGTTTTATACCAGACTCATTTCCAGAAGGATCCCCCACACAAGAACTCTACCCTAGACTTTTCTGTCTCACCAATCTCAAGAAGATCAGGGTATATGATGAAAATATGTCCTGATCCCACACCCCACAAGAAAAACTCAAAAGACAATGGGGAAGTTGTATTTCCTTGAAAAGTTATTGAGCTTTATTATATTAACTCTTAATATGTTTATCCCCAAATGTAAGGCAGTCTCTTACATCACATTTCTCCCTTAATTTTTAAGTTTTTTTTTTAATTATGAGAACAAAGATGCAAAGAAAGAGTACAGGGTAAAGTTACAGTGGAAGGACAATGACCCATAATCAGAATTCTCAGTGTCCCATCGATGATATCCCAGCCTTGAAGTTTCAGCCAGAGAACATTAAGAAAAACAAAACAGAACCCATGTAAATTATTTTGTCCCTCAAACCCCCAGATTGTAGTACATACTATTGCTTAGCAGCACCCAATATAATCTAAAGGCATAAGATTTACGTGTCTACTTAAGCATTGAAGGCAAAGTACATTTTTATATTTCCATCCACATGTATAATAGTTTAAATTAATCTCGAAAGTTTCAGTGGGTTGTTTTTCTTAAGGATTAGTCAAGGGAACATAGTAACAAGCGGTGTTAGAGTGGCATTTGTTTGCATAGGCCCGCCAAAATATGAGGGACATGGAAAAAAAGAACCTTGGCCTAAATACAAGGAACTCTACCCCTGAGGTTTCCTGGCACATGACCAATTCTAGGCTCCAGGCTAACTAGTTTGTCCAATCCTAGTCATCATCTGTAGTGCCAATACACCTCCATTCTTCACAAAGTGTGTTGTTGGTATCATGCTTCTGTATTAATGATCCTGGAATCTGCATATCCCATATTGCAGTCAGGATGGTACAGGGCATCCTCTCGTTTCACCTCATACTTGAGGGGCAATAGAGAGAACCATGTCCTAGAGCAGGTCATTGTTGTTGTCAAGTCTTCTCAGTATTAACGGAAGTCGCTTTTGAGGAGGTTGATGTCAGAGCCTTGGTAGTGTTTTCCCTGGTAGCATTGCTTCCAGATTTTGCTATAAAAAACCTTGGATGTTTTGTAGATAGCTTGCCTGGTTCCGGCATGAATGGAATGCCAATTCTTCTGAGGCCTGTTCCAGGTCATTGTATCAATACTCAGGCTGTAAGGTCCCATTGCACTAAGATTTGTGTGTTCCTACCTCTATTAGATAAGAACTTATCTATATGTATAGTATTTTCCCATTTTAATGTGTCTATGCAAACAAGGATCACTTCCACATAGCGTTATCGGTGCATATGGAGGTCATAGGATCAAGACAAACAATCCCCATGACATAGTTCAATCACAAGCATTAAACTGAGGGACACTTACACCAATACTCCTTATTGAACAGTTCACAAAGAAAACAAGATAAAAAGTGAATAGAAACTTCACGGTAGAAGAAAATATAGAGAGTTATAGTTGTTAAAGAAAATACACACAAAAGAAAATACGCATAAAAGATTCAAAAGACATATGTGTCTTTTGAAATAGTTTTGAGATTGTTAGATCCACTGTACGAATTTGGTCTGTGATTAGAACTGTGTGGTACTGAAGTTAGTAAGGGTAATGGTTGAAAGGAGTATATGTTCACGTGTAGACTGGTATGAAATTGCCAGTGACTGCCTGAGTACAGCTGAGCAACTATCTGCCACCCCCAGTTAAGCTCCAACAAGTGTAAAAAGTCCTCTGGCACATACGGAGGTCTGAGAAAACCCTTGCTGGCCGAGACTCCTGCTTCCAGGAAGGAAGGAGCTGGCTTGGAAGTGGGAAAAACCCAGGGTGCCTCATGTGCTCCTCCCAGGAATCCACCTGGAGCTCCGGAAGAAAGAGGAAGAGAGGGGCAGGGGGACCCAGACCCTGCTCCCAAAACCTGAGCTGGGCTAAGAGGCCTCTGGCACATACGGATGTCTGCCAAAGGCCAAGGCCCATGTCGGCCGAGAATCCCGCCCCCAGGAAGGGAGGAGGGCCCTCCCAGTCCCAAAGGACAGGAGATCGAACCCCAACCCTAAGCCAGTCTCTGGAGCTGGCTTGGAAGTGTGGAAAGCCCAGGGTGCCCCATGTGCTCCTCCAGGATCCCACCTGGAGCTCCAGAAGAAAGAGGAAGAGGGGGGCAGGGGAACCCAGGCCCTGCTCCCCAACCCTGAGCCGGGCTAAGAGGCCTCTGACACCCCATCCCTAAGCCAGTCTCTGGAGCTGGCTTGGAAGTGGGGAAACCCAGGGTGTCCCATGCGCTCCTCCTAGGAACCCACCTGGAGCTCCAGAAAAAAGAGGAAGAGGGGGGCAGGGGAACCCAGGCCCTGCTCCCCAACCCTGAGCTGGGCTAAGAGGCCTCTGGCACATATGGAGGTCTGCAAAAGGCCCCTTAATTTTTTAACCTTATTTTCCTTATGCTTTTCCTCATATATATGAGTATTTATATATAGATATTTATATATAGATGACAGATATTTTGTGAGGTCTTGATTCTTCCTTAACTCCACCTGTATTGGTTCTGCTTGATACAAAAATCTACAAGAAAAAGTCTTGCCTGGGATAATAGCTCAGGTCAAAACCAGGGCACGAGGTGATGGAGCCTGTCACTCTCACTCTCAAATACACCAGCAATATAATATAGCACCATGTCTTCTTGCAAAGGCATACTAAAAAGGCTTGTATAGAAGCAACTTCTCATCTACTAGGAATAAGAACTCATACACTTTACACTACAGAGACACCTCCCACCTTGAACGTATGTCATGTGGACCCAATTTAGATTTCATGTGATTAGACAGCGACCGTCAAACCCTGAACCCAAGATCTCAGAAGTAGAACCAACACAGTTCTCTGCCACAGCTCCAGGAACCAACCTCCCTCTGTGACATTCCTAATACTGCTCTGACACCAACATATGCCAGTTTTGATATGACATCATGACAACAAGGAATTGGCAACAACTAGGTCTGAGACGGGTAGTCTTACCTCACCTCCTAACAATAAAATGAAATCAGAAGACATGTCATCTTTTGATATGTACAAAGGTCAGGTTCGCTATCTACAGAAGACTGACTCTGATACTATGACTGGGCAGAGCTTATCCTAGGACCAATAAAAAAGATCCTAGTCTAGGGCCTGACCTATGATAGGTACAACAACCAAGATCTCTAATTCCAGAGGTCTGACTGAAACAATTGCAACCTAATTGATTTTCTGGAAACATAATGAAAGACTATCCTAGGCTTTGTCCTAGGATTGGGGCTAAAACGAAGACCACCAGTTACAGAAGACTGATTAAAACAACAGTGATGGATCACAACTCTGAGAACAGTAAAGAAAGATTTCATCCTAAGCTCCATCCTTTCTCCTGTGCACATATCAAGATCTCTAGTTACAGGGACATGATTTTATCACTCATGACAGAGCAGAAAGTTTCCAAATAACACAGAAGGACTTAGGGGAGAGTAAAAGAGCATATACGGAGCCTCTAGTTATTCACATGACAGTATACTTCAAGAGTGGAGAAAACCTGTATTTCTAATCTCTCCAATATTTACTGTGCCAATGCAAGAAAAAAGATAAGCACAAAACAATTTTTTTGTTTTGTTGTTGCTGTTTGTTGTTGAGGGGTTTTTTTGCTTTGTTCTGTCTTTATTTCAGAACCATGTGTATTGTGTGGTTGCTGTCTTTATTGCTCTGCTGCTTTTCAATTATTTTTTGATTTTTTATCTTTTATATTTTTATACTGTTATATTTTTTCTCTTTGCTCTTATACTAATAGATATAACCTCTAGAGGACTCCTCCCATTTTTCCTTGTATGATTTTTGACCCATTTTATTTTGTTATTTTTATTATTGTTTTTCTTTTCCTTCAAACAGAGCCACACAACTTGAACCATCTTGTTCCACCTCATGAACATGGGGGTGGGGAGGATAATGGATGGTACCAAGAATTGTCGTATGAACAATAAGTAGAATTAAAACAAATGATCAAACTTAAGCACCAAATCCAAAGCCAGCGACAACAGAATTGATAACCAATTTACAACATACTGGACACAGAGAGGACCACGTATACTAGCAGCCTGGGGTTTAATAGAAGGAGATATGAGATACATGCTGGGAATAGCGATGGAGGGAGAACTGCATCGATAGTGGAAACTCCCCTGATTCAATATCACTATGTACCTAAAATATCATTGCAAAAGATTTGTAATCCATTTTGGTTAAATAAAAAATTTAAAAAAACCTTTCATTCCAAGATATTTATTCACATAAAATATGGCACCACTTTTCTGAGATTGCTTCTATAGTGATACTATTTGTCTTCTTTTTTACTATCTATCTTACTTTCTATTTTTTTGGGGGGGTCACACCCTGCAGCACAGTGGGGTTACACCTGACTCTATGCTCAGCAGCCTCAGGGGATCATATGGGATGCCGAGATTCAAACCATAGACATTCAGTATGCAATGTCCTGCCTCTATGCTATCTCTCTGGCTCCTCTTTCTTCCTTCCTTCCTTTCTTCCTTCTTTCCTTCCTTTCTTTTCTTTTCCTTCTTTTATTTCTGCTTCTCTTAAGGTTTATCAATTTTTAGCAATTTTCTCTCCCCAGGAATAGCTTGGCCTTGAGAGTGGAATATTTTTTTTGGTGCGGGGGGACAACACTCCACAGTGTAAAGCAGTGGTCATCAAAGTTTTTAAACAGGGGGTCAGTTCACTGTCCCTCAGATCATTGGAGGGCCAGACTATAGTAAAAACAAGAATAACGAACAAATTCTTATGCATACAGCATATATCTTATTTTGATGTGAAGAAACAAAACGGGAATAAATACAATATGTGGCCTGTGGGCCATTGTTTGAGGACCACTGGTGTAAAGGGATGAGGGAGATAATGGGGGTATAGATTTTGCTCAATGTTGATGTATAGAGAGTGAATAAAAGGCACTTTGTTAAAAAATATTTTAATAGTTTGCCACTGGAAGCCAATCCTGCTCAGCTAGTATGACACTGACCACTAAGAGCAGAGAAACTTAAGATGTGCCAAGTCCTCCTGCTGAAGTGGGGCACAGATGATCATGAGCAGAAAGCACTTGCAACATGCAAGAAGCGAATTTCTCAGCCCTCTTTGAACTCACCTCAACATAGACCTGCCTCAGGGCACCACAGTGAGAGGTACCCTTGGCAGTGTCATCTTGGGGTCAAGTTCTCATAGAAGCAAGCAGAGGTGAAGTCACACCCAACAACAAGATCAAACACGCTCATGCTCCATGTTTATTTTTTATATCCAAAAATTCCACTCCCTGATCTCTTTCATAACCTGTGTTCTCCTCTTCTTTAACATGGTAAGTGCAACTGAGATAGAATTTTCTTGTATTTAACCAATACCTATCAGACAAGAGACTAATGTCAAAAATATACAATGTAGTTGTACATTGAATATTTTGTATATTGTATATTAAACTTAATAATAAAAAATGTATACCCCATCAAAAATGAATAAAAGAAATAAAAAGAGACTTCCTCAAAAAAGTAATATAAATGGCCAAAAGACACATGAAAACATGCTCCACATCACTAATAATCAGGGAGATGCAAATCAAAACAACAATGAAGTACCAACTCACACCATAGAGACTGCACACCAAACAAAGAACAAAAATAATTAGTGCTGGCAGGGATGTGGCGGAAAGAAACTCTGATTTACTGCTGGTGGGAATGCCATCTTGTTCAACCTTTCTGGAAAACAATATGGAGATTACTCCAAAAACTGTAAATTGAGCTCCCATATGATCCAGCTATACCAGTTCTAGGGATATACCCTAGAAACACAAAAATACAATTCAAATATCCCTTCCTCACACCTATATTCATTGCAGAACTATTTACAATAGCAAGACTCTGGAAACAAAAAAGATGCCCTTCAACAGGTGAATGGCTAAAGAAAGTGTGGTACATATACACAGTGGAATATTATGCAACCATCAGGAGAGATGAAGTCATAAAATTTTCCTATAAAGGATGTACATGGAATCTATTATGCTGAGTAAAGTAAGTCAGAGGGAGAGAAATAGACACAGAATAGTCTCAATCATCTAAGGGTTTTATGAAAACTAAAGACATTATTGTAATAAGGCCCAGAGACAATAGAGCTAAGGGCTGGAAGGGCCAGAAGCACCAGCTCACAATTTGAAGCTCACCAAAAAAGTCATGAATACTGTTAGGGATATTAACTGCAAAACAATGAGCATGACAAATGTTAAAGCATGACAGAAGTAGAATGCCTATCTCGAATACAGGCAGGGATGGGGAGAGGGAGCTTGGGTGGTGGGAATGTTGCACTGGTGAAGTGGTATTCTGCTTATGATTGAAACCCAACTATAATCATGCTTATAATCATGGTGCTTAAATAAATATTTTATATATTAAAAAAAGAAATTTCTTGCTTTATCTTCAAAGTAACCATGAGATATCCTGTAAAATCACACCAGTTTTGCAAAATACAGTGTTTAATAAACTAATTCATGAAACTAATATCTATGCTCATGGGTAAAATTTATTATCAAAATGGACACAAAATCCCAGGCAAGTGAGTCTGAATCAGGGTCTCCCATGAAATAATCTAAACCAGGCTGAGGGTGAAACACGTGTAGTCTGGTAGTCTTCTCCTTAGTACAGAGAGCCAACTGCCTTCCAGAACTGCTGGTTTTATTGAGTAAAGAGACTACCCCTTGGTGGGGCAGTAAACCCACCCAGATTTACAAATAAGACAATTTCTGTTTGGAGGTAAATTCAAGTTGTCGACAGACATTCAAAGAAACCATGGTTGATCTTTGATTTGGATAAAATAAGCTATAATCATACAATACTCATCATAATGACTACCTTTTCCCTTTTTGGGGGGGGGTTGGCTACACTCATTGACTCTCAGGTGTTACTCCTGGCTATGTGCGCAGAAGTCCCTCCTGGCTTGGGAGACCATATGGGATGCCAGGAGATTGAACCATGGTCTGTCCTAGGTTAGTGCGTGCAAGGTAAATGCCCCACCACTTGCGCTACGCTCCCGCCCCTTCTTTTCCCTTTTAAGTAACCTTTTCTTACAAAGCCCTTGCCTGCAGACATAGAAGAAAATTATTTTTCCATAACCCCAAGTATCATGGGTGCTTAAAATGAATGTGACATACATGACACCCCTTCAGTTACAATATTACAAATCACAGAATCTAAATCAAAAAAGAAGAGAGAAAAAGAGACAAAGAGAAAGAAGAGAGATTTGTGTGAGAGTGAGTGAGAGAGGGTAGAGAGAAAGAGAGAGAGGGAGAGAGTGAGAGTGAGAGAGAGAGGTAGAGAGAGATAGAGAGAGAGTGAGAGAGAGAGAATGTGAACATTGGTGGTAGGAAATATGTCCTGGTTAAGGGAAGTTTTTGACTGAAACTCAGTTATGAACAATTTGAAAATGTGAAAGAAAAAAAGTGTCATGAAAAGTTTTGCAAAATACAGTGTTTAATAAACTAATACATGAAACTAATATCTATGCTCATGGATAAAATTTATTATCAGAATGGACACAAGGAAGAAAGTACTCTCACTGTATTTTATGTAGTATAATACCATTCTAGAACACACTTGATAAGTTTGTCTTCATCATTATATAATTAATTTATAAAATCAGTAAAAAAAAAAAGGAACTCTTCTTTTTTTATTTTTTTTTGGAACTCTCTTTTGTCTACTATGATGGAAATATATTCAGAATGCAGATTTCCAGTGTCAGGCAACATTATGATAAATTTTATTTTATTATTATATAATAAAATTGATAAAATAATTGAAAAGGAAAAATGTTTTCTTTTGCCCACAATCATGGAAATATGCTCAGAGTGCAGCTTTCCAGTGCCAGGCAACATTCTGATCTGCTGGGCCCAAAGAAGGCCTCAGGAGAGAAAAATAAAGGTGAATCATGCATGTCAAGAATGAGTTTAAATTCTGATTCAAAACTCTGCATCTATAAGGAATTACACTTTGAGCTGGATTGATAGGAGGCTCGACCGTTGTTCAAATTGTCTCTACACAGTCTTCTCATTAATGCCCTTAAACCATGATTAAAAGTGGAAAAAGTTCAGAGCCAAACAACCATAATTGTGGAGGGAGAAGGGACCTTATGCATGAGGGACTGAGACTGCACAAAGGTCTTCTCCCTGACAAGTGACAACTCTGGCAGGTGGAATTGGGGAAGAGCTTCTGTTTGCCCCAGAGCTGTGCAAGCCCAGATGGAATAAATAAGGCCCAAGACATCATCACTGCAGAATGAAGAAGGAGTTTGTGTGAACAACAGGGCCCGGTGAGTCAAACGGATTCTCTCTCTCACTTCTAAGTGCTATAACAATGTCACTTGTAGCAGGTTTTGCTTCTCTCTTGTACAGAGAAAAGGGGTGTAGGGTGTGTGCCAATAGGGTTTTCTCTCTTACTGACCTAAAGGACTGTCCCTAGGTCAGCAGATAAAAGGAGCCAATATCACTTCAGGAGATACTGGAAAATGCCTGAACATCTTTGTCTGAGATTCAACAAATGATACCACAGGGGCACTGGGTGTTCTTACATACGATTCAACTATTTAAATCAGAAGTGGGAAAATAAGGGGAAATTATTTTAATGTCTGTCTTTAAAACTCACTTTGATGAATGTCTGTATTTTCCCATGAATTTTGTCTTTTTTTTGCTGCAAATGTATACATTTACTTAAAAGGTTTCTTTGTCTCTAATGTCTCTGTCCTACAATATATGGTATTTTTTCATACATGGAAATCACCATCCTTGTCTGTGTATCACTTGAAGGAGACACCCATTCATAATCATGAAGATTTAAAATATAATTTTCCTTTTTAAATGTGTTCTTTGTATTTCTAGATACTTGAGAAAGTGCATAATGTTTTTCAGAAAGGGTGGAAATTCCCACGGGCAGTGAATGAGAATCCCTTTCTCCCTGAATTCGAGTCAGTCCTGGTTATTCTTGCTCTTTGTGATGTGTGCTAGTCTCTGTAATGTGAAAGAATATCTTGGTGTTTAGATTTGCATCTCCCTGATAATTAAGATGCAGAATAATCTTCATGTGCCATTTTGCCACTTGATCTCATCTTTGAGAAAATTTTATTTTATTTCTTCTCCCCACTTTGATGGGGTGGGGTAATATTTTTTGTAAAGTTCTACCAGGTTCTTATATAACTTTTCTAATAACTCCTTCTCAGATGATGGGTGGTTAATAATGTTTTTTCATTCTGTGGCTGTCTTTGTGTCCTAATCATTGTTTTCTTTGAGATGAAGAAGCTTGTGAATTTAATATAATCCCATTCTTATCTTTGTTCTCTTGCTTGGTAAGTGATTTTCCCCCTTAAATGTCTCTAACCTCAAGGTTTTGGAAGATTCTACCAACATTTTTACATGTTATGTCAAAGTCTATGAACTATTTTGATATGATTATCATACATGCTATTAGGAGGTTTGAGTTCTTTATTTTGCAGTTAGATGACCAGTTTTCCCAACACTACCAGTTGAAGAATCTTTCCTTCCTTTACTTCACAATTGGCTTCCTTATCTAAAATTAACTGATCATATACCCAACAGTCACTCTCAGGATATTCAACTGTATTCCATTGACCTGAGAGCCTGCCTTTATTCCAGGGCCTAATGCTTTAACTATAATTGCTCTGTAGTACAACTTGAAGTTGAAGAAATTGAGAAAGAAGGCATTCCCAATATATTTTGTCCAAGAAATGCTTTAGAATGTACTTTCACATTTGAAGTTTCTTTCACATTTTGCTATACATAGGCTTTATTATCTTCTTTTGTCTGAGTCAATGGGCACTGGAAAGCAAGAACGAATTTTTCCCCAGTCATGGAGCTTTTCTGCGAATTTGAATGCAAGTCTGGTGTTCAGTTCAAGCTGCTTGAAGTCTGCCAGAAAAGGGGAACTCCATGGCAAGTCTTCTATTTGGTAAGTGAGGAGAATAGAAAAGGGATGGAGGGGCTTCCCAGTATTATTCATAAGCCAAACTGAAAGGAAGATCAAACACTGGTATTATTTCAAAGGAAGACTATTGTAAGTGGTAGTAATTTGATATAAATTCTTGTTTGTATCTTGGGGAACTCCCATCTCTGATCAACAATTACTCTTGGTTCTGTGGTCAGATAACTCTGCCATAAGTCTTGGAGGACTGTTTGGTGATGGAGATAAACTGATGTCTCTAGGTGCAAGACCTTGATGCAGTTACATACCTTAAGTGCTGCTCTTCTTTCTGGACCACTGACATAAATTTGAAATTGATAGATAAGATTCAAGAGTATATTTGGGAAAGAGAATATTCTTTCCAAACATGTAGAGAATGAAAGTCAACTCAGACTAAATAAAAGTCCACATCAAACCTGCGTGAACCTGAGAAGATATGTTGTTATAACAGAAATGGGAAATATTGTTTGCAGCAATGTTATATCGGCGAAGATTGGAAGACATTCAATGACTAAAACCCAACAACGAACTATTTTTAACCACAGTGCTTAAATAAATACGTTAGTTAATACAAGTAAAGAGAGATGCAGGTAAAGATCAAGCTAAATCGCCTGAAAATCACTGTCCTACCTAAGGATAATCAGGGTTGCAAATGCCTCTTTGCTACTGCATTTTCTCCTCTCTCTCCCTTCCTCCCTTGCTTCTTCCTTCCTTCCTTCCTTCCTTCCTTCCTTCTTCCCATCCTGCTTTCCTTTCTTCCTTCTCTTGTTTGTTCTTTCATTGATTCTTTCTTCCTCCTTCCTTCATTCCATTATGTCTTTTAGAAATATTTATTGAAAATTTGAAGAGAAATAGAAAGGAAATCCCAGTTTGGAGATGAATTTAGTAAGTTTCAATCTCATTCTCTTTGGTTTTTGGGAGACACTTGCTGATGCTCAGGGTTTACTCCTGGCTCTACACTCAGAAATAGCTCCTGGCTGGGGGACCATATGGGATTCCAATGTCTGTCCTGGTCAGCGGTGTGCAAGGCAATTGCCATACCACTCCACTGTCACCCAGGCCCCTCTCTTTTGTTTTCTAAGCAACTTTTTCTACTCAATAACCATCATTGAAATCCTTGATTCACACACAACTGTCTCCACACAATACCTAATAATAAGCATTTCCTATACACCAGTTAAAAATGAATATATCTAAAAGAGATCCAGGATTTACTTAGCATTGAGCAGACCTTGGCTATCTGCTAAAAATCCCTGTAATATCTAAAGTTTTCAATAGTAATCTGCCCAGACAAAGCCTGTCTCTGGACTGACTTGATCAGCACCCTGACTTGGGAGGTACCTGGTGGAATAGACTTTTAGATTTCCATGTCAAAAGACAATAAAGTTGAATTTACTGTTACTAGTTATGAAAGTGAATGAGAATTTATGATACAACCTATAAAATATTACCAAGAGTGTTTTGATTTTGAATAATACAACTTTGGAAACACTACTGTGGATTTATGAAAAATAGTTAAATGGGAGCCCCAAGACAAATAGGAAATATTACAATGTCTGAAAGCTATAATATACATTGGTTTTAATATCTTAGAATGTATACAAATAAAAGAAGATTTATTTCTATTTCAATCAATAATTGCTGCATTTTTGTAAACTAAACTGTATTATATTTGCAAGAGCAGGTTCTTTTTTCTGGATGGAAATAGTAAACCTATGTTTTACAAATGCAGATCTTTGAATACTCATCATTCAGGACACATACCCTCACCCAAAATGAGTGTCCAAAACAAAGGTTCTAACCTCTAATCTTTGAGCTTAAACTTGGTTCACTACCAAGATCTTATAACACTATGTACATGACTCTTCTACAAAGAATATTTTAGAATGAGTATTTTATTTCTCTTTTTGGAAACATATCATTATTATTGATACTTTCTTCCAGGTTTCTCAGCTGAATAGTAAGCACTGAAATCTATGAAAAAGAAATGGTTTTGATCATCATTAAAGAAACCATATTCCTCCTAATGGTTGGACCTGGCATTGTGGGGAATCTATTTATTTTTGTTCATTATCTCTGCATATTAATTTGGGACACTGAGAAGAAATTTATTTATGTAATTCTTCTCCACTTGAGTTTTATAAATATCATGATGCTTTTTTGCAAAGGATTGAAAAAGATATCAATTTTTGGTTTGAGGGACTTCCTACGAGATGCAGGCTGCAAACTAGTAGTTTATATGGAGACGGTAGTCTGGGGCCTTTCCATCAGCACCACCTGCCTCCTCACCATGGTCCAAGCCACCATCCTGAGTCCCAGGTCCTCCATATGGGCAAGATTCAAACCCAGGTCTACATGGCACCTTCTGCCCTTTTTCCTCTGCTTTTGGATACTCAGCTGCTTGATAAGCATCAAAATATTTTCCTTCATCAGGAATGTTCAGAGCCTAAATAAATCTCTAATGAATGACAATTATTATGATAATTATTGTGTTTACATAGCAGATGAACAGATAATCCATTGGACTTCTATGACAATAAGGGCTCTGCGGGATAGCCTGTTTCAGATTCTGATGTGCTGGGCTAGTGTCTACATCTTGTTTCTGCTCTACAAACACCACCAACAGGCCCTCTACCTGAGGAACTCCAGAATGATCCCCAAAATGATCCCTGAGATCAGAGCTGCTCGAAGTGTTCTCCTTCTCATGTTCTGTTTTCTATTCTTTTACTGGACAGAAACTGTTGCCACTTTATGTTTAAGGATTGATGATAAGACTAAAGCAATAGCATTTAACGTTCTGGATTTTTTCTTGGTCGGTTATGCTTCTCTCAACCCATTTGTGATGGTGCATAGAGAAGTGCAGTTGGTTAGCTGCTGGTACACTTTCATTCAGCCTCAGGGAAATTAAGAGATGACTTCACAACGACAAGTTGGCAAATCCTGCATGCAGGGAAAGTAGCTCTCCTCCTTCCAAACAACGCCTAAAAAAGAATGAGCAATAACTTGGAAACCTGTTTCCTTTGGAGAGAAGCAAGTGTGTGGCACAATGAACCAATCCAGGATGGAAGTTATTAACCTTTTTAGTGCTTACGAGTGTGCAATTAAAGCTATACTCCAGTGATCAGAATCTTACCTTGCCTGTGTCTGATCTGGGTTGAACCCCAGCCCCCTATATGGTGCCCCAATTCAGTTAGCAGTTGTCTTTGAGAACAGAGTCAGGAGTGAGCCCTGAGCACAAGTATGTCCCAAAGGAAAATAAATATATAAAGATCTGTATGGTTGTTCTTTTTTCTAGAAAAAGTGTCTTATTGATTTCTTTAGTATTAGCTTATTTATTTTTCCTAAAAATGATCTGGTTTAACTTACTATATGGGTGCTCTGTAGTCCTTTGTTATTAATCTTGAAATTTGCCTGCTCATTCACAATAAAGCTCTTTTTCAAGTATTCAATCTTCTCTCCATGGATTGCCCAGAACAGAAGAGCTGCACACCCATTAAAATATCAGAAAGTGTCTGTTTCATATGTCCTTTCTGAAACAAATGGACAGTTCTGATATGCACTGGGTATCATAAAATGCAGTAAGTATACCTTAAGCGAAGCCAGTTATTGTCATATAACATACCTGGAAACCAGCCATGCTGAGTATCTGAGTTAGGAGATAGATAGATAGATAGATAGAGAGAGAGAGAGAGAGAGAGAGAGAGAGAGAGAGAGAGAGAGAATGAGAGAGAGAAAGAATGAGAGAGAGAGGAAGAGATAGAGAAATTGGATCACACTGTGAATATATTCCAACTGCTAGGATAATGAAGGAATTCTTCTTCAGGAAAAACCTTAGGAGACACTGCTCCAGAGAAATGATAACACTTCAAAAAGTAGCGTCTCTCAGTGATCAGTGGCCATTTCAGACTTGATTCTAGGGACATCACTGCTTTCTCAGGTTGAACTATGCTAGAGAGATTAAAGATCCTTTTCAATTCTTTGTGCTCCCCCTGAAACATTCCTAATCCCCAGCGTTTCTGTGTATCTTATCCTTGAGTTATATATTCATGGATGCCTCTCTCTGGTGTCCTAGACCCTGCCACCCTACATGTACCCTAGTATTTCTAGTCCTTTATAGACATTATAGGATTGGAATAAAGTGTCTCTGGAATCAGTCTGGGACCTGTACTATGCTTTTCATCAGCTGGGGAACACCCCTGGTTGAACACACTGGAAGGGTAGCAGTAGACCCTTGATGTTTGACATGGTTGACATATCCAATACTATGTTTAAACTCTACCTCTTTAATTTATTAATGTATTAGGCAGGTTGTCAATTAACAATCTGAAGCCACAAAACTCTACCACTTTTGCAACCATTAAACTCTCAGACCTAAAGGATGGAATAGTCCCAATCTACTTGAACTCTGCCTTGGATGTACTTCCCCAATAATATCTGCATAAATTAAGCTTGATAAAAGAGTGTTTGATTATCTCTCTTCTTATTGTCTATTATTATTAAAATCTTATTATCCATTCTCATTAATCTTTCTTATTCTCAATAATAAAATTTTGCTTTAATTAATTCTTGGGTCTTTCTTTTGGTTCAATGGAAGGTGTTTCAAAATATTAAGAAATATAGCATATCTCAGGGATTAAAGATCCTGCTTGGTAGTTTCTAACAAAAAATGAGACTCAACAACTAACAAGCATTCTTATTTTTATATTTTAATCATTTTTATTTTGACCAAAGTGGATTACAAATCTTT
>PVKC010024405.1:6626-16991 GCA_004027635.1 Crocidura indochinensis | reverse complement strand
CAGGCTCTGGAAACAACCAAGATGCCCTTCAACAGACGAGTGGCTAAAGAAACTGTGGTACATATACACAATGGAATATTATGCAGCTGTCAGGAGAGATGAAGTCATGAAATTTTCATATACATGGATGTACATGGAATCTATTATGCTGAGTGAAATAAGTCAGAGGGAGAGAGATAGATGCAGAATAGTCTCACTCTTCTATGGGTTCTATGGAAAAAGAAGTCATTTTTGTAACAATCCTCAGAATGAGGGAACTGAATACAGGTGGGTGTGAGTTGGGAGGGAGGGAGTTTTGGGGCACTGGTGGTGGGAAAGTTGCATTAGTGAAGGGGGTGTTTAAAAAAGAAGTTCAAGAAAAAAATCAAAAAAAAAAAGAAAAGAAAAAAATAAGGCCTCCCAATTCTTATCACAGGCTGTGTTCTTTACACTGACTGTATAGAAAGAGGAGGTACAGTAAATGCACTCCATATACACCTCAACCCAGACCCTTGCTGGGTCTGTATTGTGAATCTGGGGACAAAAAAAATGAACATGCTCAGTTGTGGGATATAAAATATAATATTGTATCAATATACAGAGACAACCAGAGACAATAGAGACAAGATCCACGGGGAGAAGTCCATTGTAGGAAGCTTTTGACAATTATCTAGGCTAGGGAATGCAATTATGTCAGAGAAGGGTCCACTATGACCATGATAGATGTAAATGATCACTTGTGATAAGAATTGTTTGCTTAAAAGATATAAAGTGATATACATGATACCCTTCCATAATAATATTGAAAACAACAGTGTCTAAAAGGAATAAAAAGGAAGAGAGAGAGAAAAAGAGAGAGAAGGAAAGAAGAAAATCGTCTGCCAAAGGGTCGGGCAGAGGATAGGACAGGGCAGAGGACAGGGGGGACATTGGTAGCAGGAAATGTGCAATATTGAAGGGTATTGTGCATTGTATGACTGAAACTCAATTATAAACAACTTAGTAACTGTGGGGAAAAATAACTATACTATGAACAACCTGTACGCCACAGTGTCTCAAGAAAGTAATTTTTAAAAACAGATAGTAGTCTCTTAAAATGAGGAGAAAATGGTATTAAATAAAAACCACAGTAAAGAGAAAGGTATATTCATAATAATTGTACTGGGAAAATTCTGATAGGACAACAAATCAGGGCGGCTCCAACTAGAGGATCTTACGATGACTAGATTTTTCACCTGGCTCTTACTTTCTCTTAGCCATTATGGTAATCTATGTTCTAAAATCTAATGTGAAAAGTTTATGTTTATATGATAATCATATAATTTTATATACTTGACTCATTTTTCTATAAATCATTGAGTGCTATCATTTCCTAATTATAGTTCTTTCACTAAGCTCTCCAATTTTATTCAAGCTACAGTGAATTGCATGACTTATTTTTATTGTGGTTGAACAGTATGCTATTTTGTATGTGAACCACAATTTACATATCTACTCATCTGTCTTCTTAGCATTTGTGTTCCACCCATATACTAGCATTATACTAGGATGAACATAGGTGTTCATATATCTTTTCAAATTGATGTTTTTGCTGTTTGATACCTAAAAGAGGGATATATGATACAAATGGGATCTCCATTCTTACTTGTTTTAGGAAAATTCATATTGTTTCCATAGAAGCTGAACCGTAAAACATCCTCACCAAGATTGAGTGAAGATTTCTTTTATATGATTCATGCTTATAAGCACTTGTTTATATTTTTGATATATGCTATTATTGTAATTTTAATTTGTATTTTCATTATACTAAGACACAACAACCTCTTTTTCCTAGGCATTTTAGTCCTTCATAAGTTCTTCATGGAAGCATGCATTTATCTCTTTGCTCCATTTTTCATATTTTTGTTGCTGAACTTTGAGAGTATTTATAACTTTTGTATGTTAGTCATGTATCTAAAGGGGTGTATGTGAAGATCTTCTCCAATAAACAGATGGGAATATCTTTAGTCATTGTTTTAGCTGTGCAAATCTTTGTTATTTTCACAAAGTCCTTTTTGCTTATTTCTTACTTTTGCCATTGAAGTAAGTCATTAAAGACACATTTGAAGTTCAATTATGGGAAGGTTCTGCTAATAAAGATTTTCTTAATATATTTTATTGCTTCTGGTCTAAATTTTTTCTATCTACTTCAAAGTAATTTTGTACATTACGTAAGGTATAGGTTTTGTTGCATATTATAATGCAGCTGCCTATTTTCTAAAACAAAACCTTCAAAAGGGAAGGCAGAAGAGCCTTCCTTTTTCCACTTTATTGACCCAAGTCTTTGACTTATATTAATTATTCCATGTAAATGAGAAAACACATATTTTAGAAATCTCAAGACTCTTCCAAATGGTTGAAAGTTTATTCCTCTTTATTGTATAATAAAGTTATACTCAACATTTTCCAGGTTATTTTAGCTTTTGAAGTTTTCCTGTTTCATCCAATTGATACAACACATCTATATACTAATATTTCATTTTTATAAATAAAATTTTATAATTGATATTTATAAGAATAAAAATTGATCATTATATGAAAAATGTGTTCTGTGACAGTATATTTTTAGTTTTTTTCACTAATTCTACTCCTCATTTATATCCCAGATGAACTTCAATGGTTTGTCTTTCATCTTCTTTTGGAATATCATGTCAAATCTTTCACTTTGCTCCACAGTAAAATTATTTTTCCAATCACCAATGGTACCTATTGTGATAAATACATCCATATTACCTGGTGGAAGAAGCATATTATTCAAAGCAAAATTTTCTCCAATATCCTTTACTCTTTTTATAAAGAAAAATAATTATTCATTGTCAGTTAGATTTAATAATTCACTTTTCCTCATATGAATATGCCAATTTTAATCACATAAATTTCACCAACTTCAATCATCCAATTATTACTTTAAATTAGAGAAAAATATATCTGGTAACATTTTAAAACTTATTTTATTAAGCTTTAAAAACATACTGGGCACATCTTCCAAAATATTTCTGTAACTTTACAAATTTGACTAAAATGCTGTTAATAATTAAATTCAGTTACCTTTTCCATCTAGAAACTGCTGCATGTAACTTTCCATATCTGCAGAAGCTTCAAATACAACCATCCAGCTGAAAAATGAAAAAATGAGGTCATAACCTCCTAAGGGTTTCTGTATATGTAAGTAATCTGCAGACAAATTATTAAATTTAACTATTTTCAGTTTCTTAAACACATAAATTATCATATGAATGTGATTTAATTTTATAGCAAGAAGCTAAAGCTATATTGTTCTCAATATTTTGTGCTATTTTAAAGACTGAAGCAAACATTCACATATCATTTCACATGAATCTATAGAAAAATTCTAAATATAAAATTACTTACAAGAATTTATTAACATAGCAACTTAGTTTGTACAGGGACTGAATTTTTCTCCATGATCATGAAGTGTTATTTGATAGTCAAATTGAGAAATAGTGACTAAAAGGAAAAATACTTAAAAATACTTTCGAGGGCTTAAAGAGATGTACAGAGGGTAGGGCAGTTACAATGCACAAGACCAAATAGGTTTCATCTGCTGTACCCTATATAATCTTCAGAGCTCCCCTGAGTGATCCCTGAGCATAGAGTCAAAAGTAAGCATGGATAGGTATGGCACCAAGCAAAAACAATCTAAATAAAATACGTTTTAAAAGTAATTAATTACTAGAAAAATAATGAAAATAAATCTATGCTTAAAATTATTTATAAACAGTAAGAATTTAAATATGTGAAGCTTTAATATTAAAATTATTGTCCTGATTTTGTTGAAATAATTCCCAAATCAAAATTATATTAAATCTAAAATTATTCCATTTGGTACATTAAATTTAAATAGAGGGTGCTGATAAAAAGAAATTAAAAGTCAGATAAACAAGATAACACACAATTGGTAATAGATTTGTCTACATGAAACATGCCAATAACAGAAATGTAACATGAAATCAGCTTAAAGTCATAAAATGTTATTGTATAATAAATAATTATTACCAACACACTTAAAATTTGCTTAATCTCTTAACTCATTTGGGACATAAAAATTCAATATTTTTATAATACAGATTGTTGTAAATTAAAATATAATAGGAATATTTAAATAACATAGGGAAAATGACTACAAAAATATATATGACCCTTGTTTCAGGAATGACTGCTAAAAATTTTTTGTTTTAAACACAAGTGTAATTATGAAATGTATGTAATTTGCTTTATGGTTGTATTTTTAGGCTATAGAGCAAATGGGTATAAAATTATACTTCTAAAACATACAGTATTATAAACTAATAATACTCAAATTTTAAAGTTTAATATGCAAAAAATTAGCAATATGTTAAAATAAGTATTACAAGAAAATAGGATTTAATCTATAAATAGAAAGTCATTAATTACTAGTAGCTTGTTTATATTTCATTAATGATTAAAATTGGTAAATATTAACTATCTTCAGAATAACAAAATATGGCATTCCATAAAATGGCTTTTCTGGAATTAGGAATGGAATCACAAAAATTAAAATTTAAGAGAAATTTGAAAGTAGAGGAACTTACAGACATATGCTATCTTAAAGTCAATAGCAAAGAAAAAGTAGGACAAAAATTACAAAAATGCTGAAGTGTAGTTCTCTTATATTGTTCCACTATTTTCAACTAGAAAAAAAGAAAACTTGGTCTAAATTTAGAAAATCATCCATAAACCTGTAGAAAAATGGGAGGATGGGTGGGATACTCCAATGGTACTAAGTAATTACTCCTGAAGAGGTCAGGGACCATATCCAGGAACCACAGTTAGCTACATGCCAGTCAAGCACTCTACCAACTCTACAATTTCTCCTGTGCAATTTACTAAGTGAAAAGGGTACATTTTAAAAGAATATTAAAAATAAGTACCTAATTATGGATAAGGATTTTGCCTACTAATATGAATTAATCATATTTTAAGTAACATGCAGCATTATATAAACTATAAAATACTATATACTTATTATATAAACTGTAATTTAATGTTTGCAAAACATGTAATTAAAATATTTAATTATTTAAGAAACTTGGAGAAAATTGCATGATCATTATGATGGGAAAGTGTTTTCAGCAAGCCACATAGACTAAACGCTATAAAGAAAAGATGAATATACTTGGCTACAAAGCAGCAGAGTAAAGGGATTGCACAATAATACTCCATATCATAGATAATCATAGATGATCTAAACTTAGGGCACTATATGTAGCCAATCAGAATTCAGTCCTTGCCATATGGTCTCCTGAATAACACCATGAGTTGTTTATGAATGCAGAGCCAGAAGCATTGTGAGCATCACCTGAGCATCATGAGTTGTGACTAAAAACAAAAAGCAAAAAAAAAAAAAAAAGACAAAACAAAACAAAAAAGCACAACAAAGACATTTTTGAACAAGAATCAACACAGCTGATTCAGAGGTGGGTTGGGATGTACACACACTGGTTCCTGCTGGTGTCTGCTGGGAGTCAGAAGGGCTCAAATCTTGGGTCATGCTGTTTCCAGCTGTCTGAGACTGGATTTCATCAGTTTCCCTGCCGGTGAGCCTGCCTGCTTCAGAGATGGTAAGGACATACACACACTGATTCCTGCTGGTTTCTGCTGGTAGTCAGAAGGGTGCAGAAGCCATCCTGGGCCATTTGATTTCTAGCTGTCTGAGAATGGATTTCATCAGTGTTTCTGCCTGTGATCCTCCCTGCTACAGAGTTCTTCGCTGACTCTACACTCCTGCTGAGCCTTGGATGACCCTGAGGTCTAAAAGGGAATTCTTTGCTTTGCTCTTTCCTGAATACTTGAAGCTCTCCTCAGAGGCCTAGGAAGTGCACCCCCCCAAAAAAAAATGTCATCTAGAGGCCATAGAAGAGTATGGCCACTTTGGTTTGCGGCCACACATTCTTTCTAACCAATGAACTCCAACACAACACGCAGAAAAAATTACACTACAAGCACGACAATGGGGGAAACCCCACAGGCAAACACCATGCACAGAGAATGAAGACAAAAGCTTGGATGACCTAATAAATTCCAGCCACCTGATTAACCTCTCATATAAGGGACTTAAAACAGCAATATGAAAGATGTTTGTAGAACTCAAAGAAAGCATAGATTGATCTGAACAGAAACAAAGACAGAAATCAGAAAACTTCAAACTGAAATAGTAGATCTGAAGAATACAGTAGCTCAACTGAAAAGCTCAGTGGATGACCTCGATAGCACCATAACAGCAGCTGAGGAAGAATCAGAGTACTGGAAGATGAGATGCAGAAAAACCCAACACAGCAGGAGAATTTGGAAAAGAAACTTAGGACTAACAATCAGGCAATGGAAAAAGTACTCAAGGAATGTGAACAGATGAAAATAGAAGTTTTTGATAAACTCAACAGAAACAACATAAGAATCATTGGAGTCCCAGAGACCCAGGTAGGAGATCTCCATGAAGAATCAACTGTCAAAGACATCATCAAAGAGATGCTCCCAGAGTTAAAGACTACATGCAGTCAAATCCTGCATGCCCGAAGAGTACCAGCTAAGAGACCCAAAGAAAAAAACACCCCAACACATATTATCGTTATAATAACAAATCCCATTGAGATAGATTATTGAAAGCAGCAAGATCAAAAAGGGAAATTACATTCAAAAGAGCATCCCTGACTTACAGCAGACATGTCACAAGAAACTCTCAAGACCAGAAGACAGTGGTGGGATATTGTGACAAGTCTGAATGAAATGAATGCCTCACTGAGAATACTGCACCCAGCCCGACTCATGTTCAGGTTTGAAGGAAGAATATAAAGCTACATGGATGATCAACAGATCAGAAACTTCACAGATGATAAACCAGGCTTAAAGGAAAAACTGACAGGTCTACTCTAGGACAAGAGAGATCCAAAAAGTCATCAGTTTGAATTCCGGTGCCCCATATGGTCCCCCGTGCCTGCCAGGAGCAATTTCTGAGCATGGAGCCAGGAGTAACCCCTGAGCACTGCCGGGTGTGACCACAAAAAAAAAAAAAAGAAAGAAGAAGAAATAACTACACTGAGAACTACTATAACCGTGTGAATGAATGAGGGAACTGGAAAGCCTATCTAGAGTACAGGTGGGGGTGGGGTGGGATAGAAGGAGATTTGGGATATTGGTGGTGGGAATGTTGCACTGGTGAAGTGAGGTGTTCTTTACATGACTTAAACCTAATCACAATCATACTTGTAATCAAGATGCTTAAATAAGGATACTATTTTAAAAAAGAATCAACACAATATAAGTATAAGATGCACTGGCAAAGTATTTGCATCATTGATATGCTTCAAGAAACTATGAACATTACTTAAAATTTAGAAATAAGTAAAATTACATCATTAAATTATATTAAAATTAAAGATATGCATACTATCGATAATCTAACTCATTGGAGAATATATGAGGAAACAATTTACTTATATGGTGTTTGATAAAGAATAACTTGTTAGATTATGAATGCAATTAGATAAAATCTAAAAACATAATAAGCTAAAATTCAGAATCTGAGAAGTCTGTTTTGAATAAAATATATCATGAGAAACAAATGAAAAAAACATTGCTGTCACTTCTTTTACTACAACATACTATACTGTCTTCCAATATTCTTTAAATATTATATCTATGAGATGTAAAATCTATGAGAACATTTAAAAACATATTGTATGGGATGACATGAAAGAAAATTTGTTATGTACATTATTATTGCAAAGTAAAAATGTGAATACTTCATTTGCTTAAATCTTAGCATTCATTTTATTTCAATTTTTTAAGTGATGGCAAGGAGCTCAAAGGCTTACCCTAGAGATTAGTGACCCAAAAGGTCACTAGTTTAATATGATCCTTGGTGGATAACATGTAACTGCAACTAAGGCAATGACCTATACCCTGTACTGATTATGAAGCAATAATACTGACATTTAATAGTCATTTTTGACGGATTTGGATGTGTGCAAATGGAAAAGACATTTTCTTTTTTTTTCTTTTTTTATATTTTATTTAAACACCTTGATTACATACATGATTGTGTTTGGGTTTCAGTCATGTAAAGAACACCACCCATCACCAGTGCAACATTCCCATCACAATGTCCCAAATTTCCCTCCTCCCCACCCAACCCCTGCCTATACTCTAGATGGACTTTCTATTTCCCTCATACATTCTCATTGTTATAATAGTTGACAATGTAGTTATTTCTCTAACTAAACTCATCACTCTTTGTGGTGAAGTTCACAAATGAATTCTTTTTTTTTAATTCAAATTGCATTTTTATTTTTTTATATTTTATTTAAACACCTCGATACTGGTGATGGGTGGTGTTCTTTACATGACTGAAACCCAAACACAATCATGTATGTAATCAAGGTGTTTAAAGGAAAAGACATTTTCAGGTCTTATCTGTGTCAAAAGCTATTTCTAAGACATACTTTAGCTTTTTTGTTCTTGAGACCGTTTGGTACTAAATAATATGGCAGATGAGAAGAGAAAAGGCGAGGGTCTGATCTTCGGAGGAAGTTCATATTGCGAATGCTGTATTCTAGGAAGGGGGCTAGGTCAATTGTCTCCATCATACTAGTTTGTTTAAGATTTTCTTCAAAGTATGTCAAACTTAAAATCTGCTGGGTCCTGATGGTACCTGTAAAATCAAGTAATCTTTGATTCTGAGTTCTTTTATTTAGTTATTCATTTTTTGTGTAGTGACATAGTTTTTATTAAAACTAATTTTGAAATATGTGAAGTGAAAGTAAGAAATATATATTCAAGAGAGAACTCAGACTTGTCCAGAGTAGAAACAAGAAAGCAAAGAAACTCAGAGAAAAGTAAGTGAGATATATGTTTAAGGAGAGCACAGGTTTGATAAACAGGCCTCCATTAATTTTGAATGATATAAGTCATTGCTAATGCCATACATCTCAAACCCACTTTGAGATTTTAATTCATTTTATGTTCTTAGGCTTATGAATTTATTTAAGTCTGTTAGTATCTTAGATTGAAAATGTAAAATTAAGAGTTCTTAGTTCCTTTTACTCTCTGAAGAATTATGGTTATCTTATACCACTGCAGTGATCATATTAATCCTTCAGCTACACAATTTCCTGCCTTTGTAAACTTCCTTTATACACTTCTATGTGGTTTCCTATTTCTTTTCTTATTTTTCTTTATTAAAGTTTTATCTTTTGGAAGTATAAGCAAATTGAGATCTCAAGGCCCCTTTCATATCTGATTATTTCTTGTATATAGCATAATATTTCCCTACCAAGTTGAACACACACACAAGACAAGTAATACATACATAAAATACCTGGAAATATGCACATTTGTTCACATTTATTACCAAGGAAAGTGAAGACTGATAAAAATGTGGCCCTACATTTTTTACTTACTAGATTTGGAATATGTAATTATGAATACATCATCATCTCTAATTTCAAAATCCTCTAGTTTCTCTAGCAAGACCTTATCAACTAAAGTTTGTTCAAAATTAAAGCCTCTAAAGTTCAGTAAATAGGTAAATCAGTATCCATAATTAGTAACCTACAAGTAAAAAGAAAATTATTTTTATATTCTTAGAATTGTATAATAATTAACTAGAACTTATTGTTAGATTTATAGCAAAATCTATTTAAATACCACATGTGAGGTAACTCATTCACTATAAAATGCCTGTCATACATTGCCATTTAGTAACGAAACAAACCATTTTAAAAAGGTATTATTATTACTATGTTAAGGAAGGGGAAACAGAGTTAATGGAAACTAAATTAGCTACTCTAAAATCTTACAAGGAATATATTACCATAAGTCATATGAAGAAATTAAGGTGCAGAGAAGTGTCAGAAAATTCACACCAATTATCTTGCTAACATTTGCCCTTTTTTTTCAATTTGGCCAGGGTCTTTTATTTTAATAACTTGATTATATGATATTTAGTTCACATTTCATTATTTGCCATTTTCCAATTTAAAAAAATTAAGAACTTTTTTATTTTATTCAACTTATTTTTTCTTTGCTTTTTTTCTTTTTCATTATATTGTTACTATCTTCTTTCTTTCCTATTATGAGTACACCTCTTTCAATATCTCTCTATTCTTCCTTCCTCTGAATTTTTCCTCCTTTCTTTCTTTCTTTCTTTCTTTCTTTCTTTCTTTCTTTCTTTCTTTCTTTCTTTCTTTCTTTTTCTTTCTTTCTTTCTTTCTTTCTTTCTTTCCTTTCTTTCTTTCTTTCTTTCTTTTTCTTTTTTTCTTTCTTTCTTCCTTCCTTCCTTCCTTCCTTCCTTCCTTCCTTCCTTCCTTC
>PVKC010024404.1:0-16956 GCA_004027635.1 Crocidura indochinensis | reverse complement strand
AACACACATTTATCAAATGACTTTCATGTACTCACAAACCCATATCTCAAAGGCAGGAATAAAATGGTGTCACAGGAGAAATACAAACTCTGAGATGAAAGATATGGGATGGGTTCCTGTACCAGTTTCATGACTTGTGATATATAGACTTTGCCGAAGTTACTAAACTGACTCAGACACACACACATACACACACACATACACACATACACACATATATTTCTATGTGCAAACAGGTCTCAGAAAACAGGAATGCAAAGCCAAGGCATGTAAGGATCACAAAGTAATTCACTGAGACAACCAATGTGCGGCCACTGGCTGAGCAGATGGAAACAGCAAGTTAGGTTTAAAAAGCAGGTTTAGACCATGACTGAGGCTGCAGAGCCTGGAACCCAGATTATAAATGTTAAAGAGGGAGACGAAGAACTAGAAGAAAGTGAGCATCCTGGAGATTTTGATTTCAAGAAAGTAAATAAATATTTTTCAAGGCTTTACTTCCTAGGCAGCTTTAGCTTTTAGTTTTTTTCAAGGTAACTAGTAAAACTAAGGAAAGATAATCAGTGCATTTCAAAGGTGAGCATGGTGAAAGAGAAGCTGTTA
This sequence comes from Crocidura indochinensis, assembly GCA_004027635.1. NCBI lineage: Eukaryota > Metazoa > Chordata > Mammalia > Eulipotyphla > Soricidae > Crocidura > Crocidura indochinensis. The sequence continues at coordinate 16,356 of PVKC010024404.1, read as the reverse complement.
ACTCTCCCGTGTAACTAGAAGTTGCATTGAATGAACACAACTGCATAGAAAAAGGGTCCTATAAAGCAGTTAATGATGTGTCTATGTATCTATGTATCATCTATCTATCTATCTATCTATCTATCTATCTATCTATCTATCTATCTATCTATCTATCTATCTATCTATCCATCCATCCATCCATCCTTTTAATTCAAGCTATTTCCCTATTTCTCCCTCTTAAGGAAGGAGCTGCAGTAAACGGCTTTCTCTAGGCTGAACAAAGGCAGAGAGGTCTAGAGTAAAGTCCAATGTCTAAATCCACCACATCTTCCCTCATCCCCTGTGTTGACCCTGCAGCTGGGCAAACAGGCAGTGTGGGGTTGGCTTTGCCTATCCAACTTTCTTCCCCCCCCCCATTCTCTTAGAAGAGCTGTTATAAAGTTTCTCAGGAAAGCTGGGAATTGGCAGAAGCCCCATCCTAAAACTGAGAAAAGTCCCTACAACCTCAGCCAAGAAAGGAATGTTTAATGTGAGCAGTAGGAGGAGAGAGCCAGCCACATTGGTTGATCAGGGCCAGCAGGGCCCCAAAGGACTCTCTCAGTCCTCTTTTAGGTCGTTCTATTTTAGTTGGCAAACGGAAGGACTTCTACCACTTCCTTCACTGCTCCAAGGCCTCACAGAGCTCTCCTTTAGCAGAGCATTCTTTTTGTCCTACTCGCACTGTGGTAACTCTGTCCTATGGTTCCAAGAGCAGGCAAGAGAGTTCCTCCTTATGTGCTCCTGGGAAAGAAATGAAGGGTTTACTCTTGGCTCTGCACTCAGGGATCACTCCTCGTGGACTTGGGAGACAAAATGGGATGCTGGGGGATTGGGCCCAGGTCAGCAACAGGCAAGCTATACTATCACTTGGGTCTCAATACTTTAGGGGGCAAGTCTTGCACACTAAGGAGGAAATAAAAGGAAAGTGAATAACAAGTTTAATTATTGTTCAAATGTGAACATATACATGTATTTAATAGAACTATCTTTTCTAATAATGGATTCCCAATTACTGAGATGGAATTAAAGGAATCTACTTTCTGATTTATTGCAAAGAATGCCAAGTCTTCCTTGGTTAATCACTGATGGAGTATAGAGGGCAGTTCATGACTTAGCTGTAAGGCTTTCTATTTTTATCTTATTGTCAAAGTCTTACAATACTCTATCAGCACTGAGTCCAAGAGCTCTGGAATGACAAGCTACCTAATTTATTGCATTCCAGGTATGGAAATGACATAGCTTTATAAAATCAACCATTATGAGCTTGGAGAACACACCCTACAACCAAGCTGCTTTTACAATTCTATAGTGAATGCCTGGCCTCCAGGCCATCTAAGACCCACGAAATCTTGTGGGTCTGGTCTTGGTCTATGACAAGACAGACACTTTAGGCTTCTCAGCAGCTGCCTGAGGCCTGCCTGTATTGCACTGCCTCCAAATAATGTTATAAATAGACAAAAAGCAATTGGCAAAATAAAGTTTCCCTACCCTCCTGTTAACAGAAGACCTATACCTCAGTCTACAGTCTCTTCTGAGATGGAAGAACAGCGACTGGAGTCTGAGTTCTGGAGTCCAAAGAATTCCAAAGAATAGTCTTAGAATAAGAGGCCCAGAAAATCAGACAGCACTCTGAAATGCAGGTTATAGTTTCTTTTTTCTTTTCTTTCTTTCTTTCTTTTTTTTTTTTTTTTTTTTTTGGTTTTTGGGTCACACCTGGCAGTGCTCAGGGGTTACTCCTGGCTCCATGCTCAGAAATTGCTCCTGGCAGGCACGGGGGACCATATGGGGCACCGGGATTCGAACCGATGACCTTTTGCATGAAAGGCAAACGCCTTACCCCCATGCTATCTCCTGGGCCCCAAAGGTTATAGTTTCAAAGGTCAATCCAAGTCCTCCCAACCTGGCTTTCCACATTCAATGGCTTTGTAAGATCTCATTAAGCTCACTTGCAAGGATCAGAACATTCAGTATTATGTAATGATCATAACCACTTTGTTTTTCAATTTTTGATTTGGAAATAATTTCTACCTTATCAGAAAGCTGTGAGAGGCAGCATTGTATAAAGAACACCATATACCCTCTGTTCTCATCCATCTGCTGTCAACATTCTAGCGTCTTTATTCATGTAATATTTCTTTACTGGGTGTAAAATGAGAGTAAAATGTGAATCAGGGCTCCTTTTCTATGGGAAACTTCAAGGTTCTGAAAAATTAGAAATACTTGCTATGTGATCACAATGTAGTTTTTAACTACAATAAATTTATGGTTTCTAATGACAGTAAATGTTGATATCCTAACTTTATAAACTGACATAATAACTTCCTAAATCACTTTTCTGTTTAATTTTTAGAGTTTATTTTAGCAAACAGAAATAAATCAAGAAGTGCTCAGTTGATGGCTAAAGGAGTTTCCTGTATGGCTTCCTCATGTCCCTTCTCTGTTAAGAGTTTAGGATAAGATATTACATTTAGTTGTCTTTTTAATTTCCTTTAATTAGAACTTTTTTTTTTTTTTTTTGGTTTTTGGGTCACACCCGGCGATGCTCAGGGGTTACTCCTGGCTGTCTGCTCAGAAATAGCTCTTGGCAGGCACGGGGGACCATTAATTAGAACTATTTTCATACCTTTATTATTATTGTTGTTGTTATTATTTTGTCCCACCAACAATGCTCCAGGGTTACTTCTGGCTTTTCACTCAGGAATTACTCTTGGGGATCGTATGGGATGTCAGGGATCAAACCCATGTAGCCTGCATGTGAGGCAAGTGCCCTATCCATGCTATTTCCTTCAGACTTGGTGCTATTATTTTTCATTTTTGAGTTCGAGTGAAGTCTGATTCCTTGGCTATCTGGTAATATGTTTTTCTTCTACAGTCAGTAAGTAATTGAGAGGATAATTTAAAACTATGCAAGAACACTGCTCCTAATTCAAATTGCCTTAAGATATAATATCCATTGAGGATTGAGTCTGACTCAGTCATTATGATGATTAGAAACTGGTGACAGCCCTACATTTTCTATTCCTCCATATTCATTAGTTGTCATTCAGCATTCTACCAAAAGCAGGGCCTTTGCTTTTCTTCTATTAATCTGTTTATTACTTAGAAGGACTCATAGTCTCCCTTTTTAAATATATTTAGTTGCTTTGATGTTCATGTTACCCCAGATCTGGCAAGCGGATGCTGCTTTAAGCTGGAGATTGTGTACTTGTGATATGCCCTTAGATCTTTTTTGGACTTTCTTCATTTTTGGCATGATAAGCTGTTGTGTTGCAGGCTCATCTTGCATCTAATGTTTCTCTGAAGAGCCCACTCTGTAATCAGTCATTTCTCTCAGGACTTCTGATTTCTTTCACTGGGAATGCTATTAGAGATATAGATTTGGGTGCAACTATGTTGAGCAGGCAATAGCTCCTGAGCCTTAAGGGAGTGGATTAAAAAATCCAACAACCAAATGCTTTGAGTGCTATGCGTGTTACTGGTGTCTTTGCTCATTACTAATGGGTAACCTAGGGGTTTTAAAACCTTTAAGCAGATAAAATTTAAAAATATATAAGAAATAGGGCCCGGGAGATAGCATGGAGATAACGCATTTGCCTTTCATGCAAAAGGTCATCGTTTCGAATCCCGGTGCCCCATATGGTCCCCCGTGCCTGCCAGGAGCAATTTCTGAGCATGGAGCCAAGAGTAACCCCTGAGCACTGCTGGGTGTGACCCAAAACACACACACACACACACACACACACACAAAATAAATAAATAAAATAAATAAAAAGAAAAAAAGAAAAAAAGAAAAATATATAAGAAATATGTGTACTTAAATTGCATATATATCCTTGTACACACATGCGCATAAACCTACATTTGCATGTACTTTACACAAGATTGTACACATGTATCTTAGAATCATGAGTTTACATCACCCTGCTGATTTTAATAGTGTCACCATAGAATTCTTTGACTGCCATTCCTCATGTGTATTTTCTTCCACAGTTTTAGTCATACAATGTTCCAACATCCACCCTTTCATCAGTACACATTTTCTGCCACCAATGTCATCAGTTTCCCTCTGGCTCTTCCTGTGACCCCCTACCCACTTCTACGGCAGACATTCTCTCTCTCTTATTCTCTCTCTTTCTTTTAGGTACTGTTATTTTCAATATTATTACTGAAGGGTATCATGCATATCACTTAACCTCCTTTCAGCAACCAAATGATGGCCATTAGGATTAGTCCATGGTAGGACAAATAAAAAGGGAATGCAGTTGGGGCAGAGAAAGATTACTATGACAATGATAGTTGAAAATGTCTTTTTTGTTTTGTTTTGTTTGTTTGTTTGTTTGTTTTGGTTTTTGGGCCACACCTGGCGGCATTCAGGGGATACTCCTGGCTGTCTGCTCAGAAATAGCTTCTGGCAGGCACAGGGGACCATATGGGACACCGGGATTCGAACCAACCACCTTTGGTCCTGGATCGGCTGCTTGCAAGGCAAACGCCGCTGTGCTATCTCTCCGGGCCCGATAGTTAAAAATTTCTATCTACTAATATTTCTTAAGAGTTTCACAAAATTCTATTTAAATTGTTTTTGGGTGGGGCCACACTCGGCTATGCTCAGGGGTTACTCCTGGTTGTGCACTCAGAAATTACTCCTGGCAGGCTTGGGAGACCATAAGAAATGCCATGGATCAAATTTGGGTTGGCCACATGCAAGGCAAACGACCTACTCATTGGCTACCACTCTGCCCCTCTATTTGAATTTTTTAAAGTTCAAGTCAATTTACCCTTTCTACTCTTTACACATAAAGTTTGAAACATGAATAAATCTGGTTTGCTTTTCTCATATTTTCTTAATAAAGATACAAATCCATTGATTTCATCAAACATTTTAAAGAACATCTCATATGGATAAGGAAAAGGTTTTTTGGGGGGATTTTTTGGGATATTTTTCTAATTTTTATAATAATACCATGATTTCCCAAGTTATTTATAATAGAGTCATTTTAAGCATCAAATGCTCAAACACCAAATCTACCACCAGTTTGACTTCCCCTTTATCAGCATCTCCAATTTCCCATCCAACAGCACAGCCTACTTTCATGCAGGTACAAACAAATTCACTTCGTATTCTTTGTTACATCAAAAGGCAAGTGGAATTTCAAAACTTAGATCAACAACGGTCCATTTAAAATGATTGTTATATCTCTCCAGAGTGTTACTAAAGTCAGTGTCAAAGAATTTACTAAGCACTAAGGTTCGTGCCTTCTGTATTACTGTTGAGGTTCACTGAGCTTGGTAGATTGGTAGATTTCTTATACTTTTCCCATCAGCTTTCCTGTGATACTAATGGGCTAACACTATGTAAAATATAGAGGTGATTGTATGACCTTATGGTCCAGAATTTATAGATCTGAAACAAATTTGGGGGCTTGAATTTGATAAGGTTAAGTTATGGAGTTGGGCTTATAGATCTGAAACAAATTTGGGGGCTTGAATTTGATAAGGTTAAGTTATGGAGTTGGGCTTATAGATCTGAAACAAATTTGGGGGCTTGAATTTGATAAGGTTAAGTTATGGAGTTGGGCCATTTCTTTTGGAGGGTGCTGTCCCTTTTTCTGTTACCTGGGAACTATCAGTAGCCATTATTATCATTTAGAGCTTGGTGAGAAAACCAGGTCGTTTCTCTACTGACTGTGGGCAAGGTTATCTGGTGGCAGGGTGTGTGTTGGGGGGCTCAACCCAATCTTCTTCCAAAAAGAAAGTCCCAGAATTTTCAACCATTTAGTCTGCTCTCACTTGACTGGGTATTGAATGACAGTGAAATCTGTGGCTTCCCTTCATAAAGGAGAATGTCTAAAGACATTTATTTTGGGGTAATAGCAGTGATGATGCTACTGGCATCTACTGGGCAGAGACCAGAGATGCTATTAAAAACCCTCTAGTGCACAGGATGCTTCTCACAATAAATTATATATTCTTAGTATTAGCAGTGTAAAGAAACCACGGATTAAGATAATACATTTTCTTTGGCAACAACAAACAAAAAAAACTATAGAAAACATAGTTATTACTCTATTGGTAGAGCCCATGCCTAGAATGTTTGAGGACCTGAGTTTCATCCCTGGCACCTCATGTTAGGTGGGACTCCTTTATTAACCTCAATCATTTGGTAAAGAAAGTAACTGGCAGATTTCTCCATTGCAACGTTCTTACCTTTGTAATTAATACATTTCTAGGGAGGGGGAAAATACTTTGAATATGCAAATATCCTGATTTCCCTTAATATTTTAGCTTCTATTAGTGGATCTTGCCTGCAGCAATATTACCATGGTATTGGACTGTTTTTCATTTTCATCTCATCCCCCTCTAAAGTTGTTAATCAGAATTATCTTGTAAGAAAAGTGCTTTCCCTTCTCCTCCTTTATTTGCCCAATTACTTTTATCAGCATGACCTCTGGGCTATTTATTTTATGAGTTATAATTCGATATCACCATTATTTATTTAGTTGTTAAACTGTTCCAGCCTTGTTCATTGGGGGTTCCTTCAGATTGGCTCTCCTGTATATTTATTTCCAATGTTCCTATCCTTTTTGATTATTTCCTTATTTTCTGGTACAAGATCATTTTGTACCTTTTAAGCTCATCTTGTACCTTTCATGCATCAGTCTTGGTATCAGCTGCTTCTCCAAGAAGCTCTGGTTCCTTTTATTGGAGAATAATTTTCAGAAATTAAGATCTGGGAGCTGAGAATGCCCTTCTTACTGGAAAATCAGTGCTAGGACTTCCCCATAGACAGAACAGAGAGAAAATGAAGAGCCAAGTAAAGAAGGTCCTGCTTCTTCCCTTTACTAAATGGGCATATGTTTTCAATCGATTTACATCGAGCTTACTCATCAATGAGAAGGATTACTTCTATACATGATTGCCTTCCTATCAAATGCCTATGACAGGAACCTTATCTCATATGTATGTTGGGGGTTTCACAGAACTGAGATTGTAGTTACCCCTCACTACTCTATAGCATGAACCAACAATGGGTGAAGTAGCTAGCAGTCAGTAAAGAGAAGTTAAATGTTATGTGTATGGAGGGGACATTGGTGGAGGGAAGCGGACACACTTGTGAAAGAACTGGTGTTGAAACATTGCATGCCTAACACAGTTACTTATGGATGAGTAACTATAATTCATGGTGACTAAATAAAAAATATTTTTGAAGATGTCAAATGAAGTTATAATAGATGAACAAACTGTTAAAGATGTCAAATGAAGTTATAATAGGTAAGCTGACATTTGTAGGGGAAATACATTGAGAAATATTTGTAATCTTTTTTTTTTTTCATGACAGATGTTTTAAGTGGTTCAAACTTGGAGCTCCCCTGAACAGCACTGAAAAGGAAGAAACATCTAACAGGAGAGTGAGCAGTCAGCGCAGTGAATGGGAGTTCAGGTCTAAATAGTTCATTTCCAGGTTCCAGGGAAAGATTCCCTATGACTCCTGAGAAGAGCTCAGCAAAGGTATGTTCCAAAGTGACATCTGGGTAAACTTCCAGTGCCCAACATGGCTTGGGGGTAAGGAGAGACTAACCTAAGAGAAAGTTTCCTTTTTTCAAAATGCCAGCAAAGGTTCCACGGAGGACCAAGGACTGTAGGAGCCGAGGAGGGTGCACAAAGATACAGGTGGATGACATCAGCCACTCCTCTTGCCGTGGGGGTGGTTTTCTTTACTATTTTCTCTTGAACAGATACCCCAAGTCCTGTAGAGAAATTTCCTCTCAAAGCAGGCACGTTCTCAAAGAGAACTTGAAGCCTGAAAACTTAAATTTGCACTTTATATACACTTTATATATACTATATATATAGTATATATAAAGTATATATATATATACACAATAACTTTCTTTATTGCAGAGCAATGCTTTATGTTAAAGAGCAGCGATTACAAAAAACAGCTTCAAATAACATTTAAAGAGTCCTCTGAGACACTTCCATATGATCCAAGCGACAAATTCTAGAGTGTACCTCTTCAGAACATGGAGCCTCAATAAAGTGCAGAATACTTTCCCCGGGGACCAGTAACTTACAGAACACTAAGCCAAGAAAATTTCTATGGTTCATTCTCTGATTTATTTGATAGATGGTTACTAATGACATCATAATAAAGCATCTTTCATAAACACCCATGCACAGGTGCCTTTTCAAAGGCAGTTGGGCTCAGCAAAAAGAACCTCAGGCCACAGGTCTCCTGAATGATGGTGCGACTAAGCTAAGCCATCAAATGTACTTTTCTGCACCAGTTATATATTCACAAGGTCCCTATCAATAGTTGAGAGGAAAATCAAGAGAACTGTGATACATCTACTTGCAAGGACAGAACTGACGGATGACCCATTTGTGTTTATTGCCCAAGATCTCTCCCAACTCCTTGTCCCTGGTACTGGGCCAATCTCATTCAAAGAAGAGTATTTTGCCTGCTTCCCATATGTCCTCAGGAGCACTTCCTGACACTGAAATCTGGACAAATACAAAAGAGAAGGCAGAAATTACTTCAACAAACATCACCTGAGGACCAACAATGTAAGAAGCTCTCATCTAGGTACTGTGCATGAAAGGATAAGAAAGAAACCTCTAACCTTGAGGCACTCATGTCTGGTAAGTAACAGATACAGAGTGATGTGAGCATTCTAAGAGGTGTTTTAATGAATGTGAAGAAAGTTCAAAATAAGGGCATGTAAGCCTGAGTCAGGTAGGTGGGGACTGCCTTAGGAGCTAGCAGGGCAAAGGAAGCAAGTGATAAATGGCCTCAGAGGCGAAACTAGGGAGGATGAAGCACTAGCCTGAAGGTTTCTCTTGATCTGCTTTCTTCAAGACTATGGGTTTGAAAATTACAGTCCTCATCTTATTTTTGCAAAAAAAGTTTTGTTGGAACACAGACATGCTCATTGATTAATACATTGAATTACTGTTTATGAGCCATAACCTCTGAGTTAGTGACTGAGGCAGAGAACACATGGCTTGAAAAGCTTAATATTACTTATCTTGTCTTTTGTGAAAAAATATTTGCTTCTAGATCCAAACCCAAGAGGATCTGAAATCATCAGATATTAGATGTTTAATATCTACTAAGAAAAAAGGAAATGAAGTAGCTTCAAGAGTGGCTGTCCTATTAATAATGAAGCACCCATAACTTATTTATTTTAACATCTGGCATCAGAGTTCTTTTAGGTAGGGAAACCTGTTTGGAGAAGTTCCTTTCTCTCTGAGATCCCCAAGGCAACAAGATATTCATTAGAGAAGGGATTTATTATTCTAGGTTCTTGAGAGGCAAGAAGCTAATCTAAAGAGAGAAGACACAAATAGCACATGTAGAACTTAGAAGGAAATTCTTAGAGTTAGTATGGTCCCAAACAACATCTGGGAAGTCAGATAAAGAACTTTTTTTTCCAAAACTGATTGCTATAGCATATCAAAGAAATCTCCCCTGACAATCTATTCCCTTAATCCTAATGTTTAGGTAACTGGATCAACCGTACTCAAGTATTTGAATGATTCTGCATATTGGTGTGCAACTCAAAGACACTGAATCTCATACCTAGAAAGTAGAAAAGGGAACTTTCAAGGCAAGAACTTGGAAAGAATCAGGGATTCACAAAAATCTGAAGAAGTCTTTGAATTGCCCATTGGCCAAATGCTGGAGTGGGGAGGTCCAGGTTTCTCTGTATCTCTGTAAGGTCAAAGGAATCCATTTAGATTATACCTGAGTCTTGCAATGATGGTCACTTAACAGGCTGGCTCCTGGGTTTCCCAGAAAAATATGACCTTCTCTTTCATTTTCCTAGTTGCGTAAGGGCAAGAAAAGGGGAGAGTCATATCTGTATAGTTCTCTGCTTTCCATCTAGCTCAGCTGCCAGATAGATGGGGACTTCATTAGCTCTTTATCGGAGACCCACTGCACATTAGCAGCTTCCCCTGGAAGGGAACGTCACTCAGAAATATTTATTTGCCTCATAAATGTGGGTTTATAGGTCTGCTATCTAAACTTTTCACCTCAGAGACTACCTTGGTAAGGAGATAAAGAAGGACCATGGAGGCTCAGGGCTCTTCAACTGTCATCAGCCAGTACCCAAGGGGAGGTTCCCAAATAAAAATTCCAACCCCAAACAGTCTTCTGTGTCAGAGACCCTCCTGTAAGGTCATTTCTCACAGAGGACAGCAGCTCTCCTGCTGTCGGGGCAGCACTTACTGCACTGGGTGATAATAACCAGACTGGACAGAAGCTGGACAGAGGTAGGTGGGGAGAGATGACAGAGCTGTCCCATACGGAGGTGAGCAAAGTAGACAGGTGCAGAAATCTGGATGAAGCTGCTGCTAGAGATGTGGCAGAAGAGGTGGCAGCCCTGGGCATGTGCCCAGCTGTTAGTATACTGTCCTATGCTAAAACTTTGCTAAGTGCAATAGGGGTGATGCTGTTCGGTTTTTAATCGAAACTACCTCCCCTTCTTTGGTTCAAATGAATAAGTGGTTTAAAAATACCACTGCCAAGAGAGCATGGATTAAAGATAAGGCATTAACAATGTAAGTAAGAGCAAACAACAAGAAAACGGCAGTGTGCATGCTTGCTCATAATGCAAACTGTTTATCATCCACTTCAAGTAAAAACAGTGATGAGCAACCAGATTTGAGGAGGAGGCTCTCCAAGTCTGAAATAATCAGAGTATTTCAAATATGATTTGTATCCACTATTTTGAGTAATGACCTTTACTTAGCCTAAGTGCATGTTACAGCTTGAAATATTAATGAGAGTAATATGTGTGTGCACTCATGTGGGCAGACACACTAGCAGACGTTCTCAGGTAATGACAATGATTGTCTCTTACATTGCAGGAACTAGAAGGGCATGTTTTGAACTATCCTTAATGTAGAAATTCAGGGTCTTATTAAAATGTGTTAATAAACTTTATACACACACAATATATATATGTCTATCTCTCTATATATAGGAGAGGTGAGTCTTCAAGACTATCTTGCCAACATGCAGTAAATTATAAAATATCGGGAATGAGGGAGATAGGTCAGCAATTGGGACACATGCTTTGTGTAGCAGGGACTCGAGTTTGAACCCCTATACCACATGCCTTCCCAATACTGACACATGGGTTTACTCAAACTGGCGTAAAAACACTCAGAAATTCATGTGGGTCTCTTTTTATAACTGAAGCATGAGTTGTAGGATATTACTTATTTCACGGAAGTCCAGTAACTTTGATTTTTATAAGAAAATTACACTATGACATGAAAAAATGATAAAGCAGAGGATAGCCCTAAACCATAGCTAGGCAAAGAATGAATGAAAATCTAATTATCCTAGGAAATACACTTAAGTGTTGACCAGAAGTTTCTAAATTTATTTGGCCTCTCCTCACTTTCTAAAAGATAATTTTTTTCATACCTATTGCACACTTGGAAAATTACCTTCTTTAAACACACAAAAAAGAAAGTTACAGTTACCAGTTACACTGGGCTAATTAATACTGGGGCTATTAGCACCCCATTGAATCATTTCAGTGCCCTGAGAGGGTATTGGAATGGGATGGGTGAACAAAGATCATCCACTCTGGGAAAACTATGGAAAAGTTCAGAAAAGTTCAATATTAGATAGGCCCCTTGTCACGACTTGTAAAGTAGTTAAATCTTCATAACAAATCTACTATGTTTTGTATTTGAAGGGCAAGAGATGGATGAATTCCATTGCCAAATGGAATTGAGAGGTATGAAGTGACTGGTGGGGTTCTCAGTCACCAAAGAAATTCTTTCTGTCAGTCCATCCTCCCCTAACCCACCATCAACTCCGAATTCCAAAAGGGCTCTTCCTCAGTAAGTTACTGAATAAATGCTAGTCCCTAGGAAGGCCACTGTCTTGACCCAGTAGGGCTGGTGGCTATTGCTATTTCCCCTTTTTGCATTTCTTCCTGTCAGTTCTATTCTCCTAATTCGGTTGTATAAATCTTTCAGTGAGCCTTTTTGGAAATAAGTGGGATTAAACAACGTGACAGAAAATACTAAGGAGCAGGCACCTGCCCTGAGATTCCAATGAAGGGCTGATGATGAGCACATGTAAGCACTGTCCATCAGAGAAAAGGGCAGGGGGCTGCACATTTTCCAACCCCACATTTTCCTCCAGCACCCAGTCAGTCAGCCTTCAAATTTTTCAGTCCTTCTTAGCGGGAGAAATCACTGCTAGCAACCAAGCTCAAACGTTTTAGAATTCAAGACTTTTGAAAAGGAGAATTTAACTGAGAAGAGTACAGAGAAAACTACAAGCAAAGACACTCACTGAACCCAAGGAATAGTTGAGGCATACTCAGGGGAAGAAAACGCTGAGTATTTTTTTTTTATTTTCTGGGTTTTGTTTTTTTAGAACATTAACTATACTACACTCATCCATTCATCTGTTTCATCATATTCTCTGGAAAATCAATAGTCTAGGAGGTAGGAACCATCATTTTTGTTTGTTTGTTTTGGGGTCACACCTGGTGGTGCTCAGGGGCTATTTTTGATTCTGTGATGTGGGGGAGTAAGTGGTGCCAGGGATTTGAAACTGGATCACAGCCAAAGTTGCTGCATGCAAGGCAAGTGCCTTACCTCCCATACTGTCCTCAATAACCTGGTTTCACCATTTTCACCGTGTTACAGATGAAGAAGTAAAGGCACTCAAAGTTTAAAAGAATGTAAAAAGTATTGGGACTTAGACCTAGGACAGTCTGACTCCTAAGGCTTGGCTTTTCACTCTGCTCCCTTTGGACTCTCTCTCAAAGGCCTACTGGTGTGTAACTCAGAGGAGCAGAGAAATAGCAGTGGAAAGAGTGGAAAGACCAAAGAAGTCTGAGCTAAGTCAGGTAATGAACAGATATAGACTGCCAGTTAAGAATTGAAAAAATTACAATTTAATTACATCAGCAATTTAAGAGGATAAACTTGGTAGTAGCAAAAAGATAGGCTCCCAAAAAATGTTTCGGGTAGAAAGATCAGAGGTAATGAAGATCCAGACTAGGATGAGAGGAAAGGGTTTTCACTGTCTGGGGCCCAACTGAAGAATATGAAGTCTGACTAGGTGTTGACGGGTGACATTGAAGATGAAAATATCACAGTCTTCAAAAGCAGACAAAGGACACAAAGGAATCAGGTTTGGGCTCCCAGGAATGTTTCTGATGAATCCCTGTCTCTGAGTTTTCACACATGCCTTTTACTTAAGCTAGGGAGACCAGGGATTGGAGTAGCTTGATTTTCTCTTCATCTCACTGTGAAGCATATAGGTAGAGGGTAAAGCTGACCAGGGGATAGCAACAAGTTTCAATGTGACAAGTCAGTAAAAGATATCACCCCTCCATTTCCAACCACCACTTCCCTACAGATTGTCCTTCTCTTTTTCATTCAGCATCTTCATCTAAAACTATTTGTGTGTCAGAAATTGCCACAATATTTTCTTCTGAGGAAATGAGGACCTTACACAGACCATTTTGTAACTCTGTGTGGCATTTTAAAACTCTGGACCAAAATACTATTTTAGTTTGCTAGTAAATATACTTTTAAGAAAAAGTTCTTATATAAGTAAAAAAAAATACCTTCAGTTGGCTTGCATCCTTAGAGAAAGTTTGATATATTCTTTTGTTTTTTAAAGAGGTTTCACACTTCCAAAATAGAAGATAGAAGTATTGTAGCCTTGTAACTGGCACTATAAATAGAGTCTACTAATAACTCAGGTTCTTCAAAAAAATCACTTTACAGTATATAATATATTGGTTAGGGTTATTGTCTTGCATATAAAAAACACGATTGATCCCTGGTATCCCATATAGTCCTCAGGAGTAATCCTTGAGTACAGAGACAAGAGTAAACCCTGAACACTGCTAGACATGGTTCCAAAATAAAGCAAAACAAAAAATCACTTTCCTTAAGATTGGAAGCCACCTGATACCTCTTCCAACCCTAAGACTCTAAATAGTAAGGATTCCATTTTAGAAAGAAAACAGCACAGATAAAGGGAGAACAGTTTTCCTCAGTAGCAGCTATGAGGCTGCTGAAAAGGAAGAAGACTCAGAAAAGGCACTTCTTTCTTTTACAGAGAAGGAACAGGAGGAGGAGAAATAGTCACAACCATAAGTAAAGCAGTTATAAATTAGGCAGCGGTCACAAGGCAAGCCCTTAAATTCTAGCAAACCTTTTCTTTTCTTCTATAGTGCAATTTAATCAAGATGATGAAAAACCAACATCCGTGAGAAAAGAATATAAGGTCAAATACTCAGCAAGACAAAGAAGAAAATGGAATATTTTTCAAGTTAAAAATTTTAAACATGGAACTGGAGAGATAGCATGGATGCAAGGCATTGGCCTTGCATGCAGAAGGACGGTAGTTGGATCCTGGCATCCTGTATGGTCCCTAGAGCCTGCCAGGAGCGATTTCTGAGCCTAGAGCCAGGAGTAACCCTTGAGCGGTGCCAGGTATGACCCAAAAACCAAAAAAAATTTTTTTTTAAATATAGGGGCCAGAGAGTTAGCATGGAGGTAAGGCATTTGCCTTGCATGCAAAAGAATGATGGTTCGAATCCTGGCATCCCATATGGTCCCCTGAGCCTGCAAGGAGCAATTTCTGAGCATAGAGCCAGGAGTAGCTCCTAAGCCAGGGGTGATCCAAAAACCAAAACCAAAAAAACAAATGAAAAAAAGGACGATGGTTCTAATCTTGGCATCCCACATGGTCCCCCAGTCTGCCAGGGACGATTTCTGAGTGTAGAGCCAGGAGCAACCCCTGAGCACTGCTGGGTGTGACCCAAAAACCAAAAAATATTTTTTTAAAACATAAAAAATAATATGGGGCTGGAGAGACACTTGATACTTACCATGGTTCAATCTCCAACTTCCTGTATGGTCCCCAGAAAATCAGAGGTAATTCCCGAGTGCAGAGCCAGGAGTAAGCCACTGAACCTTGCTTAATGTGGCCCCAACTCCCTTCCCTAACCCCAAGTAATAAAAGACCCTCATCTCACGTGCTCTTCAAGTCCATATTCTCCCCTGAATACTTATCTCACTTGCTTGTCTCTATCGCTGTTTCTTTTTGTTTTTTGTTTGTTTGTTTTTGTTTTGGGGTCACACTCAGTGACACTCAGGGTTTATTCCTGGCTGTGTGCTCAGAAATTGCTCCTGGCTTGGGGACCATATGGGATGCTGGAGGATCAAACTGTGGTCCATCCTGCGTCAACTGCATCCAAGATAAATGCCCTACCACTGCGTCACCGATTTGGCCCCTTGTCTCTGTTTCTTTGCTTGCCTATTTCCACTCTGGAGAAGCATATGTTCTTTCTGAACACACACTTCTTCCTCTCTCTCTTGAACTCTCCCCTCACAAATTTCTAGATGATTTCTAGATCATTCCAAAAAACAAATATTAACAGTATGTGTGATTTATTTCAGACCCTTCCCTTTCATAATAAATCATTATATAAATAAAGGTGAGGACATTCATTCCTCCATTTGTTTTGCCTTCTAGGAGATTCAAGGTTTTGCTATACAGCCCCTAAGTATCTTTATGCTTTTAATAAATAGTATATGGAAGTGTTTTGTTCTAGTTTACATGGGGGTATGACAATATTATACAACTTTCCTGCAACTTGCTTTTTTTCTTTTCTTTTTATTGCTTTAGGTAAACAATATGGTTAAATTATTGTTCATTGTTGAGTGTTAGTCATACGATGTACCCCACCCTTGACCAGTGAATCCTTCCCGTCAATGATGCCTCTTCTTTCCCACCCACCCCACCCCATCTTTGCCTCTAGGCCAGGCATATTGCTTCTCTTTCTCTCTCACCTTTTCTCTTGCCTTTTTGACACTGGTTTGCACTGTTGTTAATGGAGGGGTGTCTTGCCTGTTAGTTTCTCCCTTTCAGTGCCAAGTTCTTGTCCAGAGTGGTCAGTTCTATCCATCATTGTGCTAGTAGACCCTCCTCTACTCTAGCTACCCTCACCACTCTTTGTGGCAAGCTTTCTACCCTGGGCTGGACCTCCTGATTTTTTGCCTCTAGACTATTACCATACTATCTCTTATTTATCTTATATCCCACAAATCAGTGAGATTATTCTATGTATCCCTTTCCCTCTGGCTTATTTCACTCTAGGCAAATTTCATGGCTTCATTTTTCCTAATGGCTGCGTAGTATTTCATTGTGTAAATGGGTAATTTTTTTTAAATTTGCTTTTTTCATTCAATGCTATATTTTCAAGGTCTACCTGTGTTGATCCATGTAAGCTTAGTTCACTGATTTGAACTGCTAAGTATTATTCTTTTTTTTTT
>PVKC010024403.1:0-16886 GCA_004027635.1 Crocidura indochinensis | reverse complement strand
CCCCCCACCATTTTTTAATGTTTTTATGGGGCCAAAGAGATAGCACAGTGGTGGGAAGTTTGCTTTGCATGTGGCCAACCCAAGATGGACCTGGATACAATTCTCGGAATCCCATATAGTCCCCTGAGCTCTGGGGCAGGGAACTGCAAGAACTTGAGTGGGCGTCCTGTTTTCCTGGCAAACATTCTTCTGCCTACTGGCCCTGGTGCTTTTTGGAAACAAGAGTAAAACTGGCTCTTTGGAACGGCACCACATGACCCACAAAAGCCTGGGACCCAGCTGCATTCTGACCACTTTGCAGAAGACCACCTAGGGCAGTAGAGAACCTCTTGCTCTGTTCCATGAGTCCCACTGGACCCTCTGGCATCATGCCTGGGACCAGAGTGGGTCAGCAGAAGAGCTTTTCAAGAGAACTCTCTCTCCAAGGGAGTGTATGCATGAAGGGGATCCCCAGCAGGCTCAGTAGCCAAAACACACCCACAGGACACCCCACATGACTTAAAAAAGCCCAGTTGAGTCTGCACCACGGGACTTTTGACAAAATGTCTCTATTCCTCACAGAAACCAATGTACAAAGGGCCAGTAATGTTGTTCTCCGGAGCCAGAGAAATTTCTGCCTCATAAAATCACACCAGGAGAATAATAAACAGCCACTAGTCAGGACCACAGTAAGTGAGACCAACCAAAGTCACATACATACAGGCCCACGGCTGAGATCTGAGTGGGCCTAAGATGCAGACATGGAGATTAGCAGAAAAGTAAGGAAAGAAATTCTGCTTAAGACACATTCAAACCCCCCAAAAAGGTAGGAGCTGAAGGGAAAAATAAAGCCAACTAGTGAGTGGTCATAGTCTGGGACGACTAGTTTGATCAATTTTTTCTTTTTCTTTTTCCTTTTTCTTTTTTCGTTTGGTTGTTGGGTCACACTGGGCAGTTCTCAGAGCTTACTCCTGGCTCTGCGTTCAAGGATCACTCCTGGTGGGACCCTATAGGTTGCCAAGGATTGAATCCATGTTGACCTCATGCAAGGCAAATGCCCTACCCAATGTACTATTTATCAGGCCCGGAAACTTGATGTTTAAAAATGAATCTCACCTACCACCAGCACCTCTTGAAAAATATCATCTCCCTTCTAGAACCCATAAATATAAACCAGGCTCAAAATTCTTCAAATTTAATAATACTTCAGTGGAAGTTAGAAACACACAGCATAGCATTTACTTTAATCTGAATGACAGGCCGAAGAGCTAGTATAGGATTAAGGCACTTTTCTTAACAGCTAACAATGACCAACCTGGTTTGATTCCTAGCACTGCGTGACCTCCAGAACACAGGAGTCACTCCTGAGCACTAGTCTGGGAGTAGTCTTTGAGCACTGCCGAAGGAGGCTCAAAGTCACCCTTCTCACCCAAAATAAAGCCCCAAGAATCCTGCTGACCAGAAGTCCAAGCGGCTAACCTCAGACCAACCGGGTTTGAACAAGAGGAAGGACCTTTCTTCAGGCAAATGTCTTAAGATTTTCCTGTGATAAGTACAGTCGAATTCATTCAATCCTACCCATCCCCCCCAAATATCTGAACCCAAAAACAGGAAAGTAGCATTTGAGAAATAGGAGCTAAAGCTTTAAAAAAAACTCATAATGAAGTGGCCAGAGTGGTGGCACAAGCCAGAGGGCATTTGCCTTGGATGCGTTAACCTAGAACAGACCACAGTTCTATCCCCAGCATCCCATATGGTTCCCCAAGCCAGGAGCGATTGTAGCCCAAAAGGAAAAACAAAACCCTCTTAATGAAAGGAGATTTTAAAAACTCCCTTTACCTGGACCATAGAGTTAATATAGCAGGTAGGCACTTGCTTCGCATGCAATAGAATTGCATTCAATCTCAAGCAACCCATAAAGTTCCCTGAGCCCACCAGGAGTGATTCCTGAGTGCAGAGCCAGCAATAAGTCCTGAACACCACTGCATTTGGCTCCAAAACAAACAATAAGTAAGATATAAACAATATGTATAGGTAAAAATGCTTTATAATAGTGCTTTGTGAAAACTATGCAAATAGAATAGATTTCAAACTATAGGGGGAAAAATAGTAAAACTAGGGAAGTGTTGTTTACTGCTAAGTAAAAGAATCTAGGACCATAGTGATAGCAATGTAGGTAGAGTATTTGCCTTGCTCATGGTGAACCAGCTTCAATTCCAGCAACCAATACAGTCCCCTGAATCTGCCAGGAGTAACTTCTGAGTGTAGAGTCAGTGAAGAAAAATATCTCAGTTCTCTTAAAATTAGCCACGCTGTTAGCTTCAGATTTCTACATTCACTGTCCTACTATTCCCATGGGGATTCTTAGGCCTCTCTGCTCTATCCCCAGCAGCTAGGCAGTAAAACAATTCACTGATGCCAGTGAGCTACAGATTGGCCCAAAAGATAAGAGGCAGCTGTATGTGTTTTGAAATATAGGATATATAGTCAGGTAAAGATTAATGTTGCTTTTAGCTCTGTCATTCTTTGCTGGCTCAAGGCTACACCTATCCTAGGGCCCTCTGATGCTAAAGCAGCTGACATTGATTGTCCTGAGGCTCCTAAGTTGCCAGATACCTCCAAAGACTTCCTTCTCCCCTTTTGTTTAGAAACCATAAAACACTTCCCAGCACTGCCAGAACTGAGATAAGGGGTCACCAGGGAAGGGGATCATAGGGTGTGTACTAAAATTTTTGGGGATGCCAGAGAGATAGCACAGACTGTTTGCCTTGCAAGCAGCTGATCCCGGACCTAAGGTGGTTGGTTCTAACCATATGGTGCCCCTGCCAGCCAGGAGCTATTTCTGAGCAGATAGCCAGATAGCAGATAGCCACGTGTGGCCCAAAAACAAACAAAGGAAAGAAAAAAAAGAATTTATGGGACTTGTGAAATGTCGAAATATCACCCTTTGTAGTTTTCTGTGACTGACAAGAAATGTAAGGAAAGAATATATATGTAAGAACCCCACCCTTTTCTCTTCAAGCCTGGGCTGCATCAGTTACAAACAGATTGCATCCTCCCCATTTCTTAGGTTTGAGAAAAGCTGATACCTGATAAGCCTTTGTGTAGGAGACCCCCTGGTAAACTGTTAACTACTCCACTTCTAAAAATGTCAAAAGATACTGTTTTCAAGATGTTCTTGTTGGGGTCTGGGAATCCGTTTCCCTCTCTCAAGCAGCGTCTTGAGTGTTTTAAACAGATGCAAACCATGAAAAATTGTAAATATGATTTATTCTGATGCCCGATTGGCACCAGGTTCAGTGCCCAGGGAAGAACTACATAGCAAAAACCCTGAAACACAAAACTCACAAGTGTTTATATAGCAAGAAACAGTGTTTAACCCCTGCCACAGACAAAAGCCTGTTTCTTATCTTAGAATAAATTTTTTTTTGTTTTGTACCACACCCAGTGTCGCTCAGGGATTACTTCTGGCTATGCGCTAAGAAGTTGCTCCTGGCTTGGGGGACCATATGGGAAACCGGGGGATCAAACTGCGGTCTGTCCTAGGCTAGCACAGGCAAGGCAGGTACCTTACTTCCAGCGCCACCACCGAGCCCCTTAGAATAACATTTTAACTTAGGATTCCTAACTCAGTTAGGAGAACATTTGTCACAAGAAAGAAACAACCACAAAAGTTAACTGTGGGGGGTGGTTACATTTTTATTATGCAGGGTAAACATTACACCCAGGGTTGCATTCCTACCCTAAAGAATGTGGGGGGGTAGCTAGCTTACATTAATCTTTTAGAAGTAAGGTCCTAAGATAGGCCATGTGTGAATTGAGGTCTTTTGTCATAACTCTGACTTTGTTACGACTAACTAAACGGTTTAAACTAAAGGGTTTCTTTTTGGGAAAAACTCCAAATTTTTTCTCTTCATTCCCCACTCCCCAAAGGGAAAAATATTTTTATTCTTAAAGATCAGAGGTTGTTATAGCTTTATTTAGCTTGGTACTTACTCGACTTAGCCTGGGTACATTTTTTGTAGACCCTATTGAGATAAACAACTTTGGTTGACAGAACTTTGCCTCAGACATTTTAGTTCTAGCCATACATTTAGCTCCCTCTGCATTGCTTTCATTAAGCTACTTTGGTGCATTCTTATATTTAGCAAGGAAAATTTTTTTTAAAACTTACACCTTAGTAAGAACAGATTCTGTATATAACTAGAGGTTTTAAACAAATAACACCAAGTAAAGGTTTAGGGGAGGAATCCCTAGAGTGACAGTTTGGCACACAACCCCCCTCATCCACAGTCTGGTAAGAGGTTGTCATTCTTGCAAGTTGCAGTGCAGTCATCAAGGTCACTGTTACAGTTTGCCTTCTGTTCTGGTCCTGTGAGCTGCATCAGCTGAATCTTTAGGGTTTTCTTCTTAGGCTGTGATTTCCACCACGAAGATAAGGAGGTTTCTGCTTTCTCTTCTTTAATCCTGCAACTTAAAAGGCTGTAGGGGTAGAGAGAACAATTCAGCCCGAAACTCTAGTTGCCTTTTCTGCACTGGATTAGACAGAGATGAAGAAATTTCATACTTTTTCCTTTTTTTCTGTTTTTTGGATCACACCCAGCAGTGCTCAGGGGTTACTCCTGGCTCCATGCTCAGAAATTGCTCCTGGCAGGCACGGGGGACCATATGGGCCACCGGGATTCGAACTGATGACCTTTTGCATGAAAGGCAAACACCTTACCTCCATGCTATCTCCTGGGCCCTCTGGAAGATTTTTCTGATGACCATTCTGCTCCATATTTTTCCTAGAAGTCATAATTTCTAGGTAGGGTGAAATCTCATGTTTCCCCAAATGAGCAGTTAGTTAACTGGTTCCCTTTTGCAGTCTTAACACATGAAAAGGATTAGACCAATTAGACAGGGAAATATTACTTAACCCAACCAGGCCTTGGAGCAGTAAATGGTACAACTGGAATGGCACAGCTGTTCTTATTATCTGTAATGATAGCACAAATTAAACAACAGAAAACAAAACATTATAGCATTAATAAACGCAGCTTTGAGTTACCTTAGCCAGACTAATGTTTGCATTTAAAATTTAAGATTTTGTCTAGCACAACTTGTAAGAACATTTTCACATAAGGTACTTCAAAGTAGTGGGTTTTAAGTTAGGCCCACTAAAATTTGAATTAGCTACAAAAATAGGTTTTCTCTTCACCTTAACCTTGTATCTTATCAGGTATTTGAATAAATTGGCTTTTTTCTTTGCAACATATACAGCACTGTTGGGGAAATCTCCACCTGGGGCACCCCCATTATTTACAGAGCTTTTCTTTTTTTTTTTTTTTTTTTTTGGTTTTTGGGTCACACCCGGCAGTGCCCAGGGGTTACTCCTGGCTCCATGCTCAGAAATTGCTCCTGGCAGGCACGGGGGACCATATGGGGCACTGGGATTCGAACCGATGACCTTTTGCATGAAAGGCAAATGCCTTACCTCCCTGCTATCTCCCGGGCCCCAACAGAGCTTTTCTGAGGGTAGGTTGTAGACACAGCAAGTTTATTGCGGCACAGTTACTCAGGTTTGGCTGATGAGTTGGTCAGTTTTTTGTTTGTTTGTTTGTTTGTTTTGTTTTTGGGTCACACCCAGTGACGCTCAGGGGTTACTCCTGGCTATGAGCTCAGAAGTCACTCCTGGCTTGGGGGACCATATGAGACACTTGGGGATTGAACCGCGGTCCATCTTAGGCTAGTGCAGGCAAGGCAGGCACCTTACCTCTAGAGCCACCGCCTGGCCCTGAGTTGGTCAGTTTTAGCATGAGGATTTTGTGGCTGGATGTGAGAATTTCACCCTCTGTAGGAATTTTTAGAGGTGATCTGTCTGTTCCACTCCTTTTCAGGTTTGGAAGAGACTGACCTTGAATCCTTTTTTTCTTTTCTTTTCTTTTCTTTTCTTTTTTTTTTTTTTTTTTTTTTTTTTTTTTTTTTTTTTTTTTTTTTTTTTTTTTTTTTTTTTTTTTTTTTTTTTGAGACAGAGGGTTGAAGTCGATAGCAGGGCCCACAGGCTGTGGAAATTTGTTGCAGATTCAGAAACTCTTAGGAAATCTTCAATTTCCTTACTCAGGCCATTTATCTTTGTGTCTTTCCAGTTTTTACAGCCAAATGCTTAAGGGTGCCTGATTGTCACACCACCTCAACTCCAATTATTTCTCTGAAAGAGGGCTTTGGGGTCCCGTTACTAATTTTAAGATTTCCTGTCTGCATGGGGATTACTGCTCATGCAGAGAGGAAAGTCATCTGCTTGTATTTTGTGGAAAGCAACATGATGCCATGGCATAAAATGGTACTGAAGATTCTAGGAGAAGAGAAAAAGCAAAGCAAATATTACTTAAATTTTCACAGAAAATTTTAAAATCTTTTTACAACAAAATCTTTTATATTTTTAATTTTTAAACCATGACCGTATTCTCAAAACCTCTTGTGATACAACTATTAATGTTCTTGGTAGCAAATAATGAAAAATTGTAAGATAACATTTAATCATGCTTAATTTTACATACAGAAAATAGAAGTTTACTTAGTCTTCTGGCCTTAGTTAACAGGCAGAAGGCATCAGTAATTTACATTACACAAATAAATTCTGAATACCAGAAAGAATGCTCACTAATTCTGGCAATAATTAACAATTGCCAATTTTTACAAACTTTTAAACTAAACCTTAATGATTTTTCTAAATTCTTGACTACTTTCCTAAAAACTAGCTTTTATCTTTTAGGTGCTCATAAGATTTTTTTTGTTTGTTTTTGGATCACACCCAGTGATGCTCAGGTGTTACTGCTGGCTATGCGCTCAGAAGTCGCTCCTGGCTTGGGGGACCATATGGGAAGCCGGGAGATCAAACCGCAGTCTGTCCTAGGCTAGCACAGGCAAGGCAGGCACCTTACCTTCAGCGCCACTGCCCAGTCCAGCTCATAAGGTTTTTATTGCTTCATTTTTACCCAATACCATGAAAATACGATAATATGCTTAAAAACATTCACACTTCTTTTAGGTTAACATAAGGCATATCAATAATAACCATTCAGTTTAACTATATAGTTTTATCCTAGTACACATTTCTAATTCCTTTTGCACATTTTTAAAATTTCTGCCTGCACCTACTTTTCGTTTTTCTTTCTAACCTTCTTGCACATCCTTAAACTTTCTGCATGCAAGGCAAACACCCTACCTCCATGCTATTTTCCGGTTCCTTTTCTTTTTAACTTCTCCACTCATCCTCTGGGAGCGGTCTTGCTGCTAAAAACTGACACATGCATGCAACTTACAGCCAGTCTTTCCTTAAGGACCAGCTTTTCAAGTTTACAGTCTAGAATCCAGTAATAGGGCCCTAGGAACAGAGCTTTAAATAGTCTTTTGTCAATTTGGAATTACTTAGCCAAATATTTTTGAATCTACCTGGACCAAATTTTTTGATTCCTTTTACTTTCTCTTTTTTTTTTTTTTTTGGTTTTTGGGTCACACCCGGCAGTGCTCAGGGGTTACTCCTGGCTCCATGCTCAGAAATTGCTCCTGGCAGGCACGGGGGACTATATGGGGCACCGGGATTCGAACCGATGACCTTTTGCATGAAAGGCAAATGCCTTACCTCCATGCTATCTCCCGGGCCCCTATTCCTTTTTCTTTTTACATTAAAGCTATTTTAACACCCATCATTGAATTTGGTGAGATAAATTTGACATAGAATTATGTTCCTTTAACAATATTATATATTTACAAAATTGACAATATTGTTTAAAAAAGAAGGCCAAACACAATAATTTGCAATATTTTTCACACAAATGTTCATTCTAAGAAACATTTAAGTCAGAAATTTAGATGCTCAATTTTTTTCTTTTGACTCCCAGTCTTTATATAAAGACTTTTCCCCTTAGCTTCAGTTCTTCCTTTGATATGTAAAGGACTTACCGGAATTTCTTTGCCTACACCCACACCTCCCAGTCAGATGAGTCTGGGAAGACAATGGCTGGGTGAATTTCTTTTTTCAGACATGCAGGAAATCAGGGTGATTGCAAAGTTCAGAAATTCTCCAGAGAAAATTTATTCCTGATGTCCATTGAGAAATTTGGGGTCTGCGATCTTCGACACCCTTTGCCATGTCCCTAGAATAACAAAGTTGGCTTAACACACAATTTCTGACCTGAGGAGAGGTGGCCCCTAGAGTATCTTTCCATGTTTAGACCAAAGAAAACATAGAACACAAAGAACCACAGAAAAAAAGACAGACAATGGTGCCAAACTGGAACAACCCCTGAGAGATTAGGAGAGAGAAAACATAACACTTTTAACTTTCAGAATCAAGTTATGATGGAATATTCCTTCAGTCAGCCAGCCACCACCCTTCCTTTCTTGACCAGGAAGGAAGGTTTCTGGGCTCTTACTTTTAGAGCAATGATCAAGGAAGAGAGAGAGAGAGAGAGAGAGAGAGAGAGAGAGAGAGAGAGAGAGAGAGAGGTCGAACTTTTGCCCCATGCTGACAAGTAGTCTGAATTCCCACTCCTAATATCCTGTTCAGCTCAGTACTGTGCAGGGTCTTGTCCTCAGCAGAGGGTAACTCCTCCCTGGGTACTCACCTCAGCAACAATCAAGGCGTCCCTTCATTTTTGGTCGGTAGTCTGCTGAGCTGACTACTCAGTATTCCCCCTTTCGGGGGTCAGTGTACAGGACCATCAGTACTGAACATCTAGTGCTCACACAGGACCTTTATACTGTGCGAGGGTCTTGTCCCCAGTGGAGGCTAGCACCTCCCTGGATTTTCACCTCAACAACCTTCAAGGAGCCAACTTTCACATAAACGAAAGGCAGCAGAACCACAATCTCAACCACCAGAGATCTCATAGCCATATCAGATGCTAGAAAGAGAGAGTGTGAAGGTCCGTTAGCTTGCTTACCAGTCAGACTCAGAATTACCAAAAGGTGAATGAACAAAGGAGGCAGTCAGAGACGAATATTTAAAGACACAACTTGACACAAACCAGTCCCGAGTGCAACCAAAACGACCACCTGCACAAATACATAGTTACCACCTGCACAGAAGCCAGACATCTTTTACAAAGCAAGACAAAATGAGCAAGACCAACAAGTCCAAACAAAGGTCTCACCAATTTAGCCTCGTTGAAACATCTCAAGCACCTACTGAGGAGCCCCATCTGGTGTGCCGAAATGTAGGGGTCTGGGGATCAGTCCCCCTCTCAAGCAGTGTCTCGAGCGTTTTAAAGAGATGCAGAGCCATGACAATTTGTAAATATGATTTATTCTGGTGCCCAATGGGCACCAGGGTCAGTGCCCAGGGAAGAACCACATAGCAAAGACCCTGAAACACAAAACTCACAATTGTTTATACAGCAACAAATAGCGTTTACCCCTGCACAGACAAAAAGTCTGGTTCTTTTTTTTTTTTTTTTTTGGTTTTTGGGCCACACCCATTGATGCTCAGGGGTTACACCTGACTATGTGCCCAGAAGTCGTTCCTGGCTTGGGGGACCCTATGGGAAACCAGGGGATCGAACCACGGTCCGTCGTAGGCAAGCACAGGCAAGACAGTCACCTTACCTCCAGTGCCACTGCCCAGCCCCTAAAAGCCTGGTTCTTACGTTAGAATAGCATTTTAACTTAGTCCTCCTAACTCAGTTAGGAGAACATTTGTCACAAGAAAGAAACAACCACAAAAGTTAACAGTGGGGGTGGTTACATTTTTTATTATGCAGGGTAAACATTACACCTAGGGTTGTATTCCTACGCTAAAGAAGGGGGGGGTGTAGCTAGCTTTCTTTAATCTTTTAGAAGTAAGTTCCTAAGATAGGCGATGTGCAAATTGAGGCCTTTTGTCATAACTCTGGCTTTGTTTAAACTAAAAGAGTTTCTTTTGGGGAAGCACTCCAAACTCTTTCTCTTCATTCTCAAGATACTGTTGTGGAAATCTGCTGTAGTCACAAAAATTTATTACTTTTGTGTTTCATCCTATAAAAGCTTTGTATAAGAATGTTTGGTCCTTGTTCCCAGCTTGGGCCCTGGTGTGTCAGAATAAAACTCAGGGCCAACATTGTCCTGTGTTTAACAAGGGGCTTGGGGATTCGGAGATAACCCAGCTGAGAGAGCATTTGCCTTGCATGAGACGGACCCAGGTTCCATTCCCAGCATCCCACGTGATCCCCGGAGCCTACCAGGAGTGATCCGTGGGGTTGAAAATATAGCACACTGGGCTGAGCACTGCTAGGCATGGGCAAGAACAGAAACAAAATAATAAAACAAATAAAAGAAGGGCGGGTTGAAAAAATAGCAGATGGTGAGGGCTCTTTACATGGTTTACCTGTGTTTAATTCCCAGCACCCGATTTGGTTCCTCAATCCTCACAGAAATGATCCCTGAGCACCGAGTCAGGAGGAAGACCTAAGCACCAAAAGCTGCTAAGATTTCTGGGTCTGGAGTAATAGTACAGTGGGCAGGGCGTTTGTCTTGCCTGTAGACAATTGGGGTTTGATCCCCAGCACTTCATTTAATTCCCTGAAGTGCGCCAGGACTGATCTCTCAGCATAGAGCCAAGAGTAAGCTCTGTGTACCATAGCTCCATCCCCCAAAGAAAACATTGCCAGGATTTTATTTGTCATTATCTATGTGGAGTCAGGCATGAAGCCCGGAAGATATTTTCCACATACCTGGTCTGGGATTCTTTTTTTTTCTTTTTTTTTTTTCTTTTTTTTTTGGGGGGGGTCACACCCGGCAGTGCTCAGGGGTTACTCCTGGCTCCATGCTCAGAAATTGTTCCTGGCAGGCACGGTGGACCATATGGGGCACCGGGATTCGAACCGATGACCTTTTGCATGAAAGGCAAACGCCTTACCTCCATGCTATCTCCCGGGAACCCCTCTTTTTTTTTCTTATAAGACAAAAGGTATGTGGCCCTGGAGAGATAGCACAGCGGTGTTTGCCTTGCAAGCAGCCGTTGCAGGACCAAAGGTGGTTGGCTCAAATCCTGGTGTCCCACATGGTCCCCCGTGCCTGCCAGGAGCTATTTCTGAGCAGACAGCCAGGAGTAACCCCTGATCACTGCCGGGTGTGGCCCAAAAATAAACAAACAACAAAACACAAAAGGGAAGGTGTGAACCATTAATAGTATATCCTAGACATGTATAAGATCCTGAGCTTGGTTTCCAACACCAAAAGAAGTAATTGTTGGGGAGCCAGAGCGATATCCCAGGGCATAGAGCATTTGCCTTGCACACAGCCTACCCAAGTTCCATCTCTGACATTCCATAAGGTACCCCAAGTCTCCAGGAATAATTTCTTAACACAGAGCCTGGAGTAACCCTTGAGCACTGCTGGATGTGGCTCAAAAATTAGCTTTAGAAAGACTAATAGGCAATGATGTATTTTCTGCAGCTTACTATGAAAGGAGGTCTTTATTTTTTAATTTTAACCCATTAGTCAATATTTAAAGCCTTTTGTATTTGTGCATCTGTTGTAATAGATGATCAAAACTTCTTCAGTTGAAAAGTTTAAGTACTTTAGTACCAGAGCAATCACACAGCAAGTTGAGCCTACTTGGATTGACTGAGTTAGAGAGGTGGTCC
Organism: Crocidura indochinensis; assembly: GCA_004027635.1. Classification (NCBI taxonomy): domain Eukaryota; kingdom Metazoa; phylum Chordata; class Mammalia; order Eulipotyphla; family Soricidae; genus Crocidura; species Crocidura indochinensis. The sequence goes on along the minus strand of PVKC010024403.1, from coordinate 5,301 downwards.
TATCAGCCTTGCAATGATTGGTGCAGGATGGAGTTGGAAAATTTGGTTCATGGCAATATCCAGACGATTTTCGTTTAGCACCATATCAAAACATTTTTTGGAATAAACTCGGCATATTAGACGACTCCTGAATTTCGATTGACTTCTTTTCATTTCAAAAGTCGTCTTATGTGCTGGAAAATACGGTAGTTCCCAGTCAAGGAATGTGGTAAGGGCCAGAGACTAACTATGCTCATCACATGAACATAAGTGATCAGAAGACCCGTGATGGTGAAAAGGAAAGGAGTTCTTCCTATAGGGAGTTCTTTTTGGTTAAAGAGTTTCCTATCAACATCATACACAATATGAAGAAGAAGAAAAACAAAAATCACATAATCATATCAATACATGCAGAAAAAGCATTTGATGAGGTCAACACCCATTCTTGATCAAAACTCTCAGCAAGATGGAATGAAAGGAACCTTCCTCAATCTAGTTGAAGCCATCTACCACATGCCAGTGGCAAATATTATCCTCAATGGAGAAAAACTAAAAGCCTTTCTTCTAAATCCTGGTACAAGACAAAGCTGTCGGCTCTCACCACTTCTCTTCAACATAGTACTGGAAGTTCTTGCTATAGAGATCAGGAAAGAAAAGGATATCAAGGGAATTCAGATAGGAAAGGAAGAAGTCAAGCTCTCACTCTTTGCAGATAACTCTACTTAGAATACCCGAAAGACTCTACCAAAAATCTTCTAGAAACAATAGACTCATATAGCGAGGTGGCAGGCTACAAAATTAACACACAGAAATCAATGGCCTTTTTATACACCAATAATGATAGGGAAGAGACGAAAGTCCAGAAGGCAATCCCATTCACAATAGTGTCACACAAACTCAAATATCTTGGAGTCAACTTGACCAAAGACGTGAAGGAACTATACAAAGAAAACTATAAAGCCCTGCTCCAAGAAATAAGAGAGGACATGTGGAAATGGAAACTCATGCCATGCTCATGGATTGGCAGGATTAACATAATTTAAATGGCAATACTCCCCAAAGTATTATACATATTTAATGTGATCCCCTTAAAAATACCCATGACATTCTTCAAAGAAGTGGATCAAACACTTATGAAGTTCATCTGGAACAATAAACACCCTTGAATAGCTAAAGCACTCCTAGGGAAAAGGAAAATGAGAGGCATTACTTTCCCCAGCTTTAAACTGTACTACAAAGCAATAGTTATCAAAACAGCATGGCATTGGAATAAAGACAGAGCTTCAGATCAGTGGAATAGGCTTGAGTTCTCAGACATTGCCCCCCAGACATATAATTACCTAATTTTTGACAAAGGAGCAAGAAATCGTAGGTGGAGCAGGGAAAACCTCTTCAATAAGTGGTGCTGGCAGAAATGGTTATTCACTTGCAAAAAAACAAACATAGACCCCCCAGGTTAACATCATGTACGAAGGTAAAATCCAAATGGATTAAAGACCTTGATATCAAACCTGATACCATAAGGTATATAGAACAACATGTCGGTAAATACTCCATGACATTGAGACAAAAGGCATCTTCAAGGAGGAAAATGCACTTTCCAAACAAGTGGAAGCAGAGATCAACAGACGGGAATACATTAGACTGAGAAGCTTCTGCACCTGAAAAGAAATAGTGCCCAGGTTAGAAGAGTCATCCACCAAGTGGGAGAAACTATTCACCCAACACCCATCAGATAAGGGGCTAATATCCAAAATATACAGGGCACTGACAGAAATTTACAAGAAAAAAAATCTAATTCCATCAAAAAATGGGGAGAAGAAATGAACAGAAACTTTGATAAAAAATTACAAATGGCCAAAAGGCACATGAAAAAATGCTCCTCATCACTAATCATCAGGGAGATGCAAATCAAAACAATGATGAGATACCACCTCACACCACAGAGATTGACTCACATTACAAAGAATGAGAATAATCAGTGCTGACGGGGATGTGGAAAAAAAGGAACTATTATCCACTGCTGGTGGGAATGTTGTCTAGTCCTACTGTTATGGAAAACGATATGGAGATTCCTCCAAAATCTGGAAATTGAGCTCCCATATGATCCAGCTATTCCAATCCTAGGGATATACCCTAAGAACACAAGAATTGAATACAAAAACCCCCTTCTCACACCTATATTTATTGCAGCATTATTCACAATAGCCAGACTCTGGAAACAACCAAGATGCCCTTCAACAAACGAATGGCTAAAGAAACAGTGGTACATATACACAATGGAATATTATGCAGCCGTCAGGAGAGATGAAGTCATGAAATTTTCCTATACATGGATGTACATGGAATCTACCATGCTGAGTGAAATAAGTCAGAGGGAGAGAGAGAGACGCAGAATAATCTCACTCATTTTGGGGTTTTAAAGAAAATAAAAGTCATTTTTGCAACAATCCTCAGAGACGATGAAAGGAGGGCTGGAACTTCCAGCTCACTTCATGAAGCTCACCACAAAGAGTGGTGAGTGCAGTTATAGAAATAACTACACAGAGAGCTATCATAATCATGAGAATTAATGAGAGAACTGGAAAGCCTGTCTGGAGTACAGGAGAGGGTGGGGTGGGAGGGAGGGATACTTGGGACGTTGGTGGTGGGAATGTTGCACTGGTGAAGGGGGTGTTCTTTGCATTACCGAAACCTAATCACAAACATATATGCAATCAAAATGTTTAAATAAAGAAAAAAATTTACTGAAAAAAAAGAGTTTCCCCTTTAAAAAGCAGTTACAAGTCAAAAACAATAAAAGGCATTTACCTTCAATTCTCTCTTGGCAAGCCAGTGACAACAAAATTATAAGCTATCTCCAAGGGAGAAGGGAGATGGTAACCCCTACCTCCTGGTCTTAAAAGTTTTAAATATCAAAACCTCAGTTCAGCACAAAGAGAGAAGTGCTGACCCCACTCAAGGAAGGGGTCATATGCCCCCAAATTATGCAGGGTCTGTTTTTCTTTAAGACTAAAGTAAGCTAGCCACCCACCACCCCAATTCTTTAGGGTAGGAATACAACCCTTGGTGTAATGTTTAACCTGCTAAATAACTTTTGTGGATGTTTCTTTGGTGTAACAAATGGTCTCCTAACTGAGTTAGGAGGCCTGAGTTAAAATGCTATTCTAAGATAAGGACCAGGCTTTTGTCTGTGGCTTTTGTCAGTGGCTATACTTTTGCTGTAGAAAAACTTATGAGTTTTGTGTTTCGGGGTTTTTGCTCTAAGTTCTTCCCTGGGCACTGCCTAGGTGCCAATCGGGCATCAGAATAAATCATATTTACAAATTTTCATGGTTCTGCATCTCTTTGAAACGCTTGAGACGCTGTTTGAGAGAGCGGGACTGATCCCCAGACCCCAACAATGGGACATGAGGGTTCTACAGTCTCAGTTTGAGAGGAAACTACCTGTTGGTGATTCCTTCTGGTTTATGTTGCCAAGAGAGATTCTTTTTTATCTACCTTCAGGGCTCTTGTGTTAGATTACTGGGGTCCTCAATGATTCAGACACTTGCTAATCTGTATCCTGCATAAACTTTGTTGTTGTTGTTGTTGTTTTTATGTTTCTTGGGTCACACCCAGTGACGCTCAGGATCTACTCCTGGCTGTGGCCTCAGAAATTGCTCCTGGCTTGGGGGATCATATGAGACACCAGGGAATTGAAACCTGGTCCGTCATAGATTAGCACATACAAGGCAAATGACCTACTGTTTGTGCCACTATTCTGGCCAAAGCATGAACTAATTTAACCTCCTATGAGCTCTAAGGCCCAGGGTGGCATCTCTGTTCAAACCCAACACTGGAGCAAAATTCTAGGACACTTCTCTGTGTTTGGAAGACCCAGTTCAACAGTGCTTGTCTGAACTGCATCTCTGTACAGAGATACCCCTTTCCCCCAAACAGAGCAGCACTCAGTTCCCTGCACAGACTTTCTTGTCAGTCCCAGAACATCTGGGCACATGGAGAAGCCACCAGGAGCCATAACTGATGGACTTGCACCACTTTTCTAGTGATCAATGTGCATTTCCTGTGAAGAGAGAATGGAAAAGCAATGTGATCAAGCACGGGGTTTGTTATAATCTAGAGATATATGTTACTTCTGAATCCATCTATCCCCCTGAGGTGCACCACTCAGAATAGGAAGGTTTAGCATGAGGAGAACCCCTCTATGTCCTCCTTGTCACACTTTTTCTGTTCAGCTCCCAAATTAACACCTAGATCAGTGATCTAAAAAACAAACTAACAAATTCCACAACCCAAACCAATCTCACAGGTCTTTGTATAGCTACTTGCAGCTGAAAGTCTCATTCCCTGGGACTGCTGGGAGGCCTGAGGGATGGGTCCACGCTTGCACAGTGGAGGAAGCTCCTCCTTTCCTTTGCATTGTTCTGAGTGTGTGTTCTCAGATCAAGACAATGATGGTCACTTAGAGGTTACTTACTTATAGGTTCCAGATGGATCACATAGCCGTCCCCCATGGAGATGACCCAGTGCTGGTAGCCAGTTAAGGATATCTCAATCAGGTCTCCACAGCGGGGTTTTTCACAAAACTACAACAGGAAAACAGAGAAGGCTCCAGTTAAGAGACTGGCTGATGCCAAAGTGAGGTTTTTGCTGTAGGAATCACTGGGTGAGCCCCTGGAGTGGGTAGGCACAGTGCCCAGTGTCTTAGTCCTGCTCTCACTTTAAAGGGTTTCCTTTGACCTGGAACCTATTGGCTGAAAACAGACTTTGCTACCTGGGAGTGTGAATGATTCCTACTGACATCTAATGTGTGTACTTGTGTATGCTATATGGTTGTGTTCTTCATGCACACGCGTATGCATGTTGAGAGTTGTATGTGCCCCACTGAGGATGCAGACATGCATGTGCCTCGCTGCTGTGTCCATGGCCATGAGTGTTGGCACAATCACTGTGGTTGACTCCATGCCCTGATCTTTCTTCTTGCCAGAGGACCCTGGGGCACTGTCATGCCACTCATTCTGGTTGTCTGATTATTACCAAAGGCAACATCCCTGCTCCCCAGATCACGAAGGGTATGTCTGGATTAACTTCTGTCTTTGTTTTCATTTTGTGCTCAAGGGTTACTCCTGCCTCTGGGCTCAGCAATTACTCCTGGCAAATTTGTGGAACCCTTTAAATGCTGGGGACCGAATCTTTGTTTTGTTTTTTTTTTGTGGTTTTTGGGTCACACCCGGCAGTGCTCAGGGGTCACTCCTGGCTCCATGCTCAGAAATTGCTCCTGGCAAGCACGGGGGATCATATGGGGCACTGGGATTCGAA
>PVKC010024402.1:0-16887 GCA_004027635.1 Crocidura indochinensis | reverse complement strand
AGGAAGGAAGGAAGGAAGGAAGGAAGGAAGGAAGGAAGGAAGGAAGGAAGGAAGGAAGGAAGGAAGGAAGAAGGTCCTCCTAGAAATCTACCTTCTGTAAGTGAACAAAAAGAAGTGCAGCCTTGAAAGGTAAGTTTAAGGATCTTATAAAACTACTATCTGAATTCCAATGTAAACTCTTCATTTTGTTTTGTTTTGTTTTTGTTTGCTTGTTTTTGGGCTACACCCAGCGGTACTCAGAGATTACTCCTGGCTATCTGTCTGCTCAGAAATAACTCCTGGCAGGCATGGGGGACCACATGGGACACCCGATTCGAACCAATCACCTTTGGTCCTGGATCGGCTGCTTGCAAGGCAAACACCGCTGTCCTCTCTCTCCAGGCCCCAATGTAAACTCTTTAGGTTATGGTTTTATGAAAGTGAAGAAAAAAGACCAGGGAACTGGCTCAAAGAGTGGGTACATATACTTTAATTGCAGGAGGCTTGGATTCTATCCCTAGCCCAGAATGGTCCCCCACGCACCACAAGGAGTAACCTCTGAACACCTCTAGATATGACAATAAATAGATAGATGATAGATAGATAGATGATAGATAGATAGATAGATAGATAGATAGATAGATAGATAGATAGATAGATAGATAGATAGATAGAAAGGAAGGAGGAATGAAGGAAGGAAGGAAGGAAGGAAGGAAGGAAGGAAGGAAGGAAGGAAGGAAGGAAGGAAGGAAGGAAGGAAGGAAGGAAGGAAGGAAAGCCAAGGAGGAAAAGCTGCTCCAAAGAAATATGCTTCTGAAATAAGTTCCAGCATTTCAGCCAGTCAGTGCAATGCAATAGCAGATTACATTATTTAATCGTAGTGGATAGAGGGCAGATTCAAGGAATCCATTCAACCCACATACCAGACTCCTAAAGCATTGGAGAATTCACAGCGATAAAGCAAAAGGATTATTAGTGGCAGTCAGGCAAAGCTAATTCTGAAAGTCCATTATTATTAAACCTCAAATTCATAACAGTGATGCTCCATAGTTAGGACTTGCTCTGCACTTAAGAATTACTCCTGGCAATGCTCACAACTATATGGGATGCTGGGTGTTGAACCAGGTGGGTCACCTGCAAGGCTGTACTAGCTCTCAGCCTCATCACAGTGATTATATCAAAAGAAAAATCTTAACCAGACATTCAAGTCACTTCAGATTTTTATTCCTTGGGGCTGGAGTTTTAGTGCAGCAGATGGGGCATTTGCCTTATATGCAACCAACACAGGTCTAATCTTCAGCATCCCATTTGGTCCTCTTGTATTGCCAGCTGTGATTCCTGAGTGCAGAGGCAGGAGTAAAGCCTCCCCCCCCAAAAAATAATTTCTTTAAAATAAAAACAGCTGACTGTAATGTCCATGTGGGTGAGACATTTACTCTCCAAATCTGACTTTACACAAATGTTTTACTTACATTATCCAAACTTGTCTCTGCTGGGAAGGAACACTCAGAGAAATGATGACAGGAACCCATTGAGATCAGCTTCTTAGGCCTTATTGTTATTCAACTCAAGAGATTCAGACGAGTAATCCCACAAAGGTCCCTGTCCTAAAGTGGCATCCTTCTCCCCAAAGTATTGAGGATATTCCTTGGGTACACCCTATATTACATCAGTGCAGCCACCTGGTGGATAAATCTGCTTAAATAGGATTCTCATTTACTCTTAAAAAATTGTCACTTGGGAGCTGAAGAGATAACGTGGAGGTAGGGCGTTTGCCTTGCATGCAGGAGGACAGTGGTTCAAATCCTGGTATCCCATATGGCCCCCCGAGCCTGCCAGGAGCAATTTCTGAGTGTAGAGCTAGGAGTGACCCCTGAGTGCTGCTGGATATGACCCAAAAACCAAAAAAAAAAAAAAAAGTCACTTGAGGCTGGAGAGATAGCACAGCAGGAGGTCATTTGCCTTGCATGCAGCTGATCCAGAAAGGACGATGATTTGAATCCCAATATCCCATATGGTCCCTGTGCCTGCCAGGAGTGATTTCTGAGTGCTGAGCCAGGAGTAACCCCTAAGTGCCGCCTGATGTGATGCAAAAACAAACAAAAAGTTGTCACTTATGAAGCTAGAGCGGTAGGACATTTGCCTTGCATACGACTGACCTGATCCCCCAGCGTCCCATATGGTCCCCCAAGTCAGGAGCGATTTCTGAGCACATAGCCAGCAGTAACTCCTGAATGTCATCAAGTGTGGCCCAAAAACAAAACCAAATTGTCACTTAGCCTTTATAGCAAACAGGGTAAAAGAGCACCAGAGGCAGGAGGCAGGAGTTCATCTTCAGCTACCTCCTACCTCAGATCCCAATAGCCCTGCTGTTTGTGATATGTTCTGCTTCAGCAGAGTGTGGTGGTCTCCAGCGAGCACCACAGCTAAATTGTGCCACCCATGGCTAATGTCACAGTCAGTGAGGTGGCACAACAACAAAGGCAAAGGAAGGGGAGTAAATAAGAATAAATAAGACTTCACTCATGCTACAGTGCTAACTATTCACCTTAACCCAAAATGTCAGATATCTGAAGAAGCCAACATTTCCATCACCATCTGGGATCCTTTTTATTTCCCCCCAAACAAACCCAAGGCCAGTGCCTTCAAGTGTTTTCTCCCTGAAGAACCTCAGATTCTTCACCCAAGTCTGGATCAATCACAACAATTTACAGGAAAATGAACTAATAATCTGCTCTAGATAAAAGTTCCCAGAGCTGAAATATATTCCTGCAAATGCATCCTTTATCATACTCCTGAATTCAGCTATTCTGGGCCAAGAGTCCCCACAGAGCAGTCGCCTTCAATGATCCCTGGGAGAGGCCTGGCACTCACAACACCTGAGACACAGCCGCTGAGCTGACTCTGAGCTACCTGTAAGCCTTCATAGTAATTGGTCCTACTCCTACAGTATCCCTATGCAATGCAGCTACACATTTTCTGGTGGAGGCAGGCAGGCAAATGGGTCCTTGCCCAGCTGTGTATTATGTGTCTGGAATCAGCTTCACATCACCCCTGTAGCTTCTGCAGGAGTGTGGCCCCATCTGGTTTCACTGGGATTTCATCTCACAGCCCTCTCCAGCCACATATGAAAGGGACTCAGCCACTAAAGCCTCCCAGAGCAACAATGTTCTGTTTCATTTTTTAATGTCCTGACTGAAAGTCCAGATTCCAGTGGGCTGGAGAAATAAGAACATACTTAGAGCATTGTTATTCCAACATATTCCACAACATTCACTCATTTCAGGTGATGTATAGACAAGCTGGAATCCATAGATCCCAATGGGTAATGCCAGACTTTCACATATTCTTAATCTTCCAGCAGGCTTCCTTTAAAAGAGCATGGAGAAACCCAAGCTAAATGGATTAAAGGTAGAAATGATTGAGTCTATGGGAAGATTTACACTAATCACATATGAAAATTTAGACACTGAATTTGTAAGGTGGTAATTAAAAAAAAAAAGATATATAGGGACCAGAGAGAGTGTAGTGGGTAGGGTGCTTGCCTTACATATAGCCAACCTGGGTTTGATTCTTGGCATCACATATGGTCTCCAGGAGTAATTCCTGAGTGCAGAGCCAAGAGTAATCCCTGAGCATTTCCAGTTGTGACCCGAAAACCCCCAAAAAATGTTTTTAAAGAAATAAAAGGAAGTGTATGAGTAATTGGAAAAGAAAAAAAATCATGACTAAAAGCTTTGCCTTGTTAAAAGATATTTTAATGGCCATAGAAATAGTACAGGGTTAAGGCAATTGCCTTGTGTGCAAAATACCCTAGTTTGATCCCCATACCACAAATAGTCCCATGAGTATCATCAGGAATGACCTCTGATCATAGAGCCAGTAGTATGCCCTAGAACCACCTGGAGTGCTTCCAACTGCTATTAGATGGTCAGCAGGACTCAAATGACTTAACAATAGAGATAAAGAAAGGAAAATTACACATGGAGAAAACAGTTATTCCTGAGGAATTTGTAGAACAAATCACAACTCATATAGTAAGTACCAGCTTCATACAACTTTAGGGAACTAAAATTCTATTTCCTTTGCATATGTAGATTTGAATGTGCTTGCGCTTTTCTAAATCCAGGAACAGTCCAACCAAAAAAATGAATATGAATTGGAAATTCAGATAGAAATTAAAATTAGCCAATAGGTATTTGAAAATATATTTAATAGTGGGATTGTAGATGATAAGTACTGGTTTCTAAAAATTAAATATAAAGCTAAAATCAAGCACAATATAGCCAGTTACTCTTAAAATCTCTTAAATATCATGTGGAACATAGAGTATATATGTGATTCAATGCATAGATTCCAACTTGTATAAATGAATAAATAACATATTGTTAGGGGAGCCTAAGATCAACCTCAGCTTCAGTGATTTGCTGAAGGACTCACAAAGCTTAGAAAAATTGCTGCATTTATGGGTTAGTTTGTTACAGTAAAGAAAAAGTTTCATAATAAAGTCAACAAAAGACCAGTGAAACACATCCATAAATTGGACTCAAAAGTATGGTGAGGGATAGAATGGAACTTTCAGTAGTGAGTAAATCCTTGTGTACACATGATGGGAATGATACACACCTGAAATTTACATGTTAATGCATTTCTACCTTGGTTATAAACAGTAAGGGACTAGAGTACAGGGGAAAGGGCATTTGCTTTGTCCATAGACGACCAGGGTTCTATCCCCCAGTCCCCCACATTGTCCTCTCAATCACCCTCAGTAGTAATTACTGGGTGCAGAGCCATGAGTAGCCCCTAAGCATCACCAAATGTGCCCCCAAAATGAAAAAGCAAAAACAATTAAAAGGTCCAGGGGGCTTGCCTTGTGTATGGCCAACCTGGATTCAATCGCCAACACAGTATATATCAGAATCGGAGTGATTCCTGAGTGCAGAGTCAGGAATAAGTTCTGAGTACCATTGGATATGCCCCCCCCCCGAGGAAAAAAATCAACATTTTCAAAAATGTTATTTAATTCATTGTCAAAGACTTAGAAGGGACGTTTTGTTTGCTCACATCTTTCCATCAGCCTAATTTTGTCTGAAACTGATCAACCAGGAGCTGGAAAGCAGGGAGGCACCCTGATTTGTTACCACTAAGCTTGGTGGCAGAGATAACAAAGTCACTGTGGGCTCCTGCTGCTGCCCTGCCCACAGCCCACAGTGATTCAACTGGGCTTCAGAGAATGTGTCATTTGAAAATCACTGCCAAGACCCTGAAAGAGGAATGCAGCCTGGTGATAGTCTCACTCCCTCCCTCCCCCTTGCCCCAAGTTCCCTCTGGGGACCTATGTATTGTCAACACTTCACTCGCACATTACTCGTGGGTAATAGCAGCTGTAGCAGCAATTATTTCATACTGGGTTTCTTTCCCTTCTCCTGAGAACCACAGAGAAGATAACTACCATTTATGCCAATACTGCCTTTGCAAAAAAAAATTATACGAAGTCATTTTTCTCAGACCAGTCCCACAGGTCACTACAACTTTGCTTCAGTAGTAATATACCATAACTGTCCATATAAACCCACAGTAGCAGTTGAAATTAGGAAACAGAAGAGGGGCTGGAGAGCTAGTACAGAGGATAAGACTTGTATGCAGTGGGCCCTGGTTTAATCCCCAGTGTCCCATATGGTTAAGCATGTTCCTGCAGGGGTCACACCTAAGCACCGAGTCATAAATAACTATGAGTAGCAATACGTGTGGCCAAAATTCCCCCTTTTTAAAAAGCAGCAAGACAGCATTCCCACTATGGGGAGCTCAGGAAAATGTCATGTGTTCTGTTCATATGGTCATCTCACACTGATAAAGAAATCAGAGTCACCATTGACTTCCCAGTGAACTCCTCAACCTCGGAGTCCAAAGGCAGTTAGATCAAATGGACCCCAAAGAATAAAGTTGAAATCTGTTTTCACCTGTAAAATAACTTTTTTTTTTTGGTTTTTGGGCCACACCCAGTGACGCTCAGGGGTTACTCCTGGCTATGCGCTCAGAAGTCGCTCCTGGCAGGCACGGGGGACCATATGGGAACTGGGGGATCTAACCGTGGTCCGTCCTAGGCAAGGCAGCAGGCACCTTACCTCCTGCGCCACCTCCCGGTTCCCTCACCTGTAAAATAACTTTTTACCTTTTACTTTCATCTTTGCTGAGTTAATTAGCATAAGTACCCTTAATTACATCAACCCTGACCCTCAGGTGATTTATGTTAAACTCTGGCTAATAAAAATCGCAGGGAAAGCAACAAACAGCTAGAACTTGGCTGGCTCAGAAAAATCCAAGAGGCTGCTCAACTCCCCTGGCCGAAATGCATTTTCTTCTATGACTCCATCTGGTTTCTTGTGTGATGCCCTTGTCATCCATTTCATGGTCACAGTTGGCACGAAGACAAACATGACAAATACCATGCTTGGTATTTGAACTGCAGGTGGCTGAAAGCAAGCCGCAGGCTGCAGTCATCAACCCCTAGGAAACCAGCCAACCAGCAAGCCCCAGAAGTGTCCCCAGGGTATTCAAAGGGCATTTTTCAGTTAGGACAAAAATCTAACAGATTTGAAATGAATACTAAAGCAACAACATTTGCACATAGCATGCACTCAAAACTCAAAAGGAGTTAACATTATGATATAATATAGCATAATATTAACAAGAAATAACTATGTGAAAAACCTGAGGTGAAGCAGGAAAAGCACTAATTAATGCTCAGTAGTGGAGGCAGGATGATGGCTCTAGAGGAGACGGAAATAGGGTATTATCCTTTGGATGATCACAGACCAAGCCCTCTCCAGCAGGAAAAGGTTTCATTAAGTAAATGGTCTGGAAGCTCTTAACACAGTTGAATTACAGAGATCGTGTTTCCAGACAAGGAAGACAAAGGAAAAGTATTTCAAATGAGACCCCAAAATAACTTTCAAAACAAGAACTTATTAGATAAAAATCAGAAAGAAAAAAGCATCTCAATAAAATTATAGGCAAAGAACATGAACAGTTATTCATCAAGAAATTCTAATTAAAATTCAAAGATGTTAAACTTCTCTTATCAAATTAAAAGCAAAAAAGTTAAATAGTCAGCAAGCAAAGAGATATTAAAGCAGGTAGAGCACTTGTCTTGTGCACAGTCAACCTGAATTCTATGCCCAGCATCCTATATGGTTTCCCGAGCTCTGTCAGGAATGATTCCTGAGAGCATAGCCAAGAGTAAGTCCTGAGCACATTGCCTGGTGTGGTCAAAAAACAACCACCAAAAAATTAAATACTGAGGTCATTTCTATCCCCCAATTGACAAGGATTTTTAAACTAGTACTAATCGCTGTTGGCAAAAGGGATAGAAAACATAAATAGGGAAATATTCTTGTTGGATGTGTTAACTGGTACGATCCATGGGAGAGATATAATACTAATTTTTATTACAGATTGAAATCATCTCCCTCAGCATTCTATTTTTAGTCATTTGTCTCAAAGACAAAGAAGTGGTGAGTGTCCTAGGACATTCAATATAGCATTATAGTATATAAAATATCTAGAGTAGCACAGATTGCATTACTTAATTTAATACCTATGGCATTTATAACAGACTATTAAAAGAGATAGTCAATTTTGTGTTATATGAATTTTACTTCAATTGATAAAAAGGTATGAATAACATGATCCCAGGGAGGTAGTATCTACATAGAAAAGATCTAGAAAAGATCATTTTTAAAAAGGAGCTGAAGAGGGGCCAGAGAGATAGCACACCGATAGGGTTTGCCTTGCACACAGCTGACCCAGGATGAAAGGTGGTTCGAATTCCAGCATCCCCTTCCAGGAGCAATTTCTGAATGCAGAGCCAGGAGTAACCCCTGAGTGCTGCCGAGTGTGACCCAAACCCTCCCCCCCCCAACCACAAAAAAAAAAAAAAAAAGGAACTGAAGAAATAGTAAGCAGATAGGGTACTTGCCTTCCCTGCGGCTGAACAAGGTTCCAACCCCAGCATCTTATATGATCCCCAGCACTGCCAGGAGTATGGTCCAAAAACAAACAAAAAAAAGAGAGAAAAAAGTGTAGATTTTATCTGAACACAGATATAACCTATAACTAGTAACTTGTATCATCAATATTCATATTTGTCTCTGATGTTTGAGTTTTTAGGAAAAGGCAATTTTAATCTCAAAAAATATATATTAAATCTCTTGAAAAAATGTGATCTAAGAAACAAAGGTCTTATTACTAGAAAATAATTGAACCCATAAAAAATCCTTTTCATCAAAATAGTAAAAATTTTTCAATGCTAGTGAGGTTCAGGATGCATGCCCCAACATGGCACCTTGGCATTTTAAATATCTTAAGCTGAAGGAATTGAAAGACACACAAACTCAGCAGATGGGCCAGAAAGACAACTTAAGTGGTAGTTGAGTTGGTTCCCCCATCCTGTGTACCCCAGTCCCCACCCAGAATTGCCCAGTGTTGCCCTGCTGGCTCTAGTGCAATGAACACCTGAGCACCACAAAGCCAGCCCAGCCCCTAATCAGAAAACAAAATAGCAGAAGGGAAAATTCTCACGGATTGCCTCCCCCTTTTCTTCCCTGTAACTGGTGCTGAAAAAAAATCTCTGTGAGCAGCCCCCTTCCCCACATATACACCCCCACATACGTACCACCTTGGACAAGGAAAAAATTCTTCTTACCAGAGAGAGGAAACTTAATATACTTAGAAAAGTATATTAAAAACCTTGATAAACTATTGTTTTCCTAGTTACCTCCTCATGAATTACTACTACCCAGAGCCCAAATCTCTATCTTGTCAATTCTTCATTAAGTTATTCTTTGTATAAAAACTGATACAGCTGGGGCCCGGGAGATAGCATGGAGGTAAGGCGTTTGCCTTTCATGCAAAAGGTCATCGGTTCGAATCCTGGTGCCCCATATGGTCCCCCGTGCCTGCCAGGAGCAATTTCTGAGCATGGAGCCAGGAGTAACCCCTGAGCACTGCCGGGTGTGACCCAAAAACCACAAAAAAAATTAAAAAAAAAAACTGATACAGCTTTCTACTCTATCACTTCTCCAGATCATTATTCTCTTGTGATGCCTCTCAGATACATGTAAAAAATGAGTAACATTTTAACAATTTCTTTCATATAATATGTCTTTGTCCCTTCAATTTTCAGACCACATCAGGAACCTTCAGGTCAAGAAAAATTTTCTTCTTACTCTACAGCAAGAAGTTTGTATCTTAGAATTATAAACTTATAAAGGTGTTCCTTATTTGCCAGAGGAAAAACAGACAAAGGACAAACCATTGTTGACTATATTTAGAGGTCAAAACCCCGTCACAAGGTTGGGATCACAGGCTTCGAAGGGTTATTACAGAAATATCTGTATACTAAATTATGCTTGTTTGCAAACCAAGCATATGCAGGGTCCTGGCAGTCAAACAACAAAGACCCTGGCTCAGAAGATTGGGATTTGGGTTCCCAATTGCTGTGTGCACAAAAGCAACCTCTTTCATTTCAGAGGCCTCCATTTCTTCAACTCTTAAAATAGGAAGATGGTAAAATTATGAAGGGTGGTTGATTTTGTGCTTATATAAAATGTCAAGAAGCCAAACAAAATACTTGTGCTCAGAAAATTCCATCTCAGCAAGTGTGTTTTATTTTCTATCATTTAAGAGGGCCTATTAAGGCAGTTGGCACAAAGCTCTCTCCAGAAACACACGTTGCTCACAACATTTTAAAAGCCTGGAAGTGAGGTAGCTATCAAGAGTCCTTTCTCTAAAGAGATATTTGAGCCTTCTAAGAAGAAAAGTATATTCCACTAAGCTAATGTTTCCTCTAGTCTTAAAGACAGATGACTTTGCAGATAATAGGAAAGAATTGTATTCCTTACTGCCCCCTTGTGAGTTCAGGAGAAATTGTCCTTGGTTTATTAAATTCATTTTTAAATTCAGCAACTGTTCATTAAGTATAGTATTTATCTTGTACCAGGAATTTTTCTGGTTGTAATAAAATAAAAGAAATAACACATGACGCTTACTTTTAAGATACAGATTAATAATGACTGCATATGACTGAATATTTACAAGACAGTGTAGTGTGATAACAAGAAATTCAAGGGGGCTGGAGAGGTAGCGCTAGAGGTAAGGTGTCTGCCTTGCAAGCGCTAGCCAAGGAAGGACCGCGGTTCGATCCCCCGGCGTCCCATATGGCCCCCCAAGCCTGGGACAATTTCTGAGCGCTTAGCCAGGAGTAACCCCTGAGTATCAAACGGGGGTGGCCCAAAAAACCAAGAGAGAGAGAGAGAGAGAGAGAGAGAGAGAGAGAGAAATTCAAGGATTTGCTGGCCAACTGAAACCAGCCAATTTGCTTTTATGAAAAGAAAAAAAGGAGATATGTTTTAATCCCTTTTACTTTTATTTTTTGTTTGTTTTGGATCAAAGTCAGTAGTGCTCTGGGGCTACAGAAGAGCAGACTGTGCCCTATACACTATGAATCCAACTCAGGCCTCCTGCATGAAAAGCAAGTGGTCCAACCCATCAAGCTACCACTCTGACCCCCAAAGGAGAAATGTTTTAATAGCGACATATACTTTATAGGAAGCATCTAGCATAAGGACCCTGAAAAGACCCCTGGCTCAATTGAATTCCCACATTTGAAATGCCTGAAGCGCTAGTACAATCAGCTTTCCTGTCCCAGCTGACACGGCAGAGACTCACAGTCACTCAGTTCCTTGAACTGGCTCACTCTCGATCTTCCCAGCATAGGCTCCAATTATTTGGGAGGTTTGTTCATTTTGTTTTGTGGCCACTCCCAGCAATGCTGGAGTACCCTAATTCTGAACTCAGGAGTGCCCCTGATGGTGCTTGGAGGACCATATGCAATGCAAGAAATTGAATCCAGGTCAGCAGAGTGCAAGAAAATGCTCTCTTTGCAATACAAGACTCTAAAACAAACCAAGTGCTCTCTCTCTCTCTCTCTCTCTCTCTCTCTCTCTCTCTCTCTCTCTCTCTCCCCTCTCTCTCCCCTCCCTCATCCTGATAAATTCCTTCACTTTAATTACTACCAGTTTAAATTACAGTTTGAAGTTGGGAAACAGGAAATCGATGCATCCTATCTTTTTCCTGAAGATTGCTTTGCCTCCTTGGCAGAGGTGGTAGTAGAGGTATTATTCCATATGAACTTCAGGAGTGTTTGAGGGGGGAGTATTGTTTCATATGAATTTCTGGAATGATAGTACAATAGGAAGGGCCTTGTATGCAGTCAACCCAGGTTGGATCCCTAGCACTCCATATGGTCCTTGAGCCAGACAGGTGTGATTCCTGAGTACAGAGCTAGGAGTGATCCCTGAGCATCATCATCTGTGCTACCCCTTCAAAAAATAATATAAAACATGAAGAAAGGGGAAGGAAAAACTATGTATCAATGCAAACAAAAATTCCAGGAAAAGCGGTGATGATTTCTACAAGTCAAGCTCCAAGATTCAGATGCTGTCTGTCTCTAAGAATATCTGGGAAAGAACATGCAGCCATTTTAGTCAATTCCTTGAACTTTTTATTAAGTTCTCCAGCTCCAAAAAAAGCTCTCCAGCTCCAGTTTATATGTTTTCAGATAGATATTTTTGTCTTAATCAGTTCAAGACAAAGGGGGACAAAAAAAAAGATAGGAAAATTGACTTTGGAAATAGACTTTCGACAATAGAAAAATTTATTCCCCCTTCTAGTTTACAGGTAAAATCAGAAGAGTGAAAGATGACTAGGAGGACTGGAGTCTGGTGTCCCCAAACACATTTTTTTCTCTTTGCCTCCAAATCTACCAATTAGAGAAAAATGAATGTCTGAAAATAAAGTTCATTATAACCAACTTGGCCAGTTTATTTTCTTTTTACCTACTCAGCATAAGAACAGAGAAGATCATATAGGTATTAATTTTTATAGGATGGGGCCTGCCAAACAGTACTCAGGAGTCATTCCCAGTAATACTTGGCCAACCCAACAGTTCAACATTCAGGCCCAGCATTTCTGGGGCCACCAGAACCACTCAACAGAGGTGTGCACCCTGACCCAAGCAGTCTCCCCACCCCTCCGGATTCTTTCCATGTTCTTTTCCTAAAACATTTCAGAGCTTTAACCCCCTCTCAAGGTCCAGTAGTCACACTACTCCCCTTTCTCAAGAGCCACTTTGGCACCTGGATTTTGTGGTTCGTTCATTTCTTCTGAAGGTTTCAGAATGTTCTGGGTTTTCCATCAACAGGCTACTTCCATTGCTCTCTTAGTAGATGGAATCCTGTAAGTGAGGTAGGTATCCAGCCACTGTATCTTGGTTGCCTCTATGCAATCAGGTTTCATTCCTGAAGCCATAGGATCTCTGTTAATTTGGTCAAAGATATTGTAATATTGGATTGGAGCAGTGGCGCAAGTGGTAGGGCATTTGCCTTGCACACACTAATTTGGGACGGACCTTGGTTCAATCCCCCAGCATCCCATATGGTTCCCCAAGCAAGGAGTGATTTCTGAGAGAAAGCCAGGAGTAACCCCTGAGCGTCACCAGCTGTGGCCCAAAAAGAAAAAAAAGATATTGTTATAGCAATTGAGTTTGTGTCCATATTAGAGAGAGAATAAGATTTTTCTTGAATTTATGCAAACACAAACTTTCATGAAAGATAAGAATACTAACAGTTTTCATATTCTGATGGGGTCAGGAACAGAGAAAAGCAAATGCTTTGTGAGTTTACTCATAAAAAAAATGTAATCTCGGAGCTGGAGTGATAGCACAGCGGTTGGGTGTTTGCCTTGCACGCGGACAACCTGGGACAGATCCGGGTTCAATCCTTGGCATCCCATATGGTCCCTCGGCCTGCCAGGAGCGATTTCTGAGCACTGAACCAGGAGTAACCCCTGAGCGCCACCAGGTATGACCAAAAACAAAAACAAACAAAAAAGATGTAATCTAAGAGGTTGCTTCATTCACAATATGCTAAAAAGGACAGAAAGAAATGTTGGGGCCTGGGAGATAGCATAGAGGTAAGGCATTTGCCTTTCATGCAGAAGGTCGTCGGTTCGGATCCCGGTGCCCCATATGGTCCCCCGTGCCTGCCAGGAGCAATTTCTGAGCATGGAGCCAGGAGTAACCCCTGAGCACTGCCGGGTGTGACCCAAAAGCCAAAAAAAAAAAAGAAAAAAAGAAATGTCTTAAGTCTGGGGAAAAAGCCAAAATATCAATGCAAACAAAAAGTCACTGAAGTTATACCTATCATCAATAGTTCATTCTATTCCAGGTAAAAAAATCTTTTATTTTTCTAATTTTTAATTGATTTTTTATTTAAGAACTGGTTTAGGGGCTGGAGCGGTGGTACAAGCTATAGGGCTTCTGCCTTGAGCATTTATATGTATATATATATGTATATATATATATATATATATATATAATCTACCTTTGCCTCTAAACTGTTCCTGTTTTTTATCTGATTTGTTACATAAACCCACCAATTGGATCACCACATATGCTCTGTGTAACTAAGGTTTTATAAAATGACTGATTGGAACATCTTAATTATCTGCTTTATACCCCGCACACAGACTGTGTGTACAAACTCACATACATACATACATTCTGTAACAATGCTACACAAACAATACAGACTAATGATGACTAATTTAAAGGCCTACTTGAGGATAAAAATATCCAAAAATAGAATCTGATTTGGGTCTTTACCTGGAAATTTGAGGGATAATACAGTAATCTATTCTTTGGAGTATGAAGATAGGAACAAAATAGAAAGTGAGGCCAAATTTGGGACCTAGAGAACCTTCCCCCACTTCCTTCCAATTGCTGACATTTGATACACAAACCCTCAATCCCTTTTTTAAGACCTCAGTCCTAGGCATAAACTTTGTTCAATAAAGACAATTATCAGCAGAGAAAACATCCAACACTTGTCATTACCTAAATGCCCCACCATTAGCCATTTCAATGACTAAAACGTCTACATTGATTGTTTTAATGAATTATAATTAAAACTAAATAACCTCTAGGCTCTTTGATTTCTATAGTGACAAAACTAGACCTCCAGATATATTGCAAGGTCCTGAATCTAATCAGGCAAAGCACAACAATAAAGATCTAGGAGAGCTGAGTGGTGAAGGGGAGGTACCAGTGCATACTGGAGATAAAAGAAGGTATATGGGAAGAGGGGAAGTTTCCTCTAACTCTCTGGGTTCTTCTCATGAAGACTAAATTAAATTAACCTGGGTAGTGGGGAGAACAAATTTAATTACATATGTAGGGAGAATTTAAGAGATAAATATAAAATACATATCCTGAGTAACAATGGACCCTGGGACTTTACTGAGCGAGGAGTACACATGTCAAAGAAAGGGTCATTCATATGCTGTTTGACTTCTCTGCTATATATTTTTGATAAAAATCATAACTCTGGATAACACCCCAGTTTTTATTATTTTAGATAGTAAAAGAAGTACAAAAGTTTCTGCTGAGGCACATAAGACTTGGGTTGACCTTAGCTTGAAATAATCCATTTACCAAAGTGGCACTGATGAGGAAAAGAGACTCCTGCTCGTATTTCAAACAGGCTAGTTTCAAGAAGGCTCAAATCAGAGTGCAGGACCTGCCCAGGAGCAGCTGCAACTGGAAGACACGACATAACCATGGAGTGCATTCAGGATGTCCTTGAGATGGTCAGAGTCTTGCTGTGTAACCTTGGCAACCTAGGAGTGTGTGCCACATGTGCTCATGCCCTTGAGATGATCCAGATTCTGCTCTTCAAAATAATATGCTTTGGAATTTCTGCTTCTTGCTTTCCAGTCAGCTGCCTGCAAATTCCCCAACCCCCTTCAGATATCTATAAAACAAGAGCTTTTGCCTTTGTTTGAGATCTAGGTCCGGAGCATGAGCTAAACTGGGTACTCTAGGGTGATATACCAGTATTTTCCCATTTCTTAAGGTGTGCTGATTTGGGGTAGGAATTTCTGCAACAGCACTTCAAGAGAAGGCCCGTTCTGCCATGGTGGGGAGGCCTATTCTTCAAGGACAGTGACCCGCCCTAGCAAACACACACAAGTCCTTTCAGCTGAAAATACGCAGCACCACTCCTGGGTAGGACCCATCTTCCAGGCTCTGCCATCTGTGGCTGTCTATTGCTTCTCTTGATTTCCTCTTCTCCTAAATAAGACCACAGCTGATCTCTTAGCCAGTCCATGAGACCTATAGTGCTCAAAATATTACATATTATCAGCTTAGACAATTCGGTAATGATTTATATTATTTTAACCTATGGTAAGAATTATTCAGGGTAAAAACAAAGAATTATTCAGGGTATTTCCTTCAAATTCCAAAAATAAATATCAGTTGTGGATCAAGATTAGATAGACTTGGTTTGTCACATTTATAATATAAAGAGGGAAAGTGACACCTCAAAGATGTCCTCTACCTACTGTGGAATAAGGCAGTTCACAGTTAAGGATACAAAAATATTTTTGGAGGGCTGAAATGAGAGCATGTAGGGCATTTGCCAGCCAGTTTTTTGTTTTTGTTTTTGTTTTTTGGGCCACACCCAGTGACGCTCAGGGGTTACTCCTGGCTATGCGCTCAGAAGTCGCTCCTGGCTTGGGGGACCATATGGGAAACCGGGGGATCGAACCTCGGTCCGGTCCGTCCTAGGCTAGCGCAGGCACCTTACCTCCAGCGCCACCACCCGGCCCCCTTGCCAGCCAGTTTTATCTCAGGTATCCCAGATGGTTCCCCCACGCACTACCAGGAGTAATTTCTGAGCAGTCAGGAGTAAACCCTGAGTACTGTCAGATGTAGTCTCCAAACAAAAATAAGTAAATAAATAAATTTTATATAGTTAGTAAATGAAACAATAAATTTGATTTACTATCCTTCTACTACTTTACACATTCCAGGGGAAGTTATTACACAAGTAGGCCTCCCTGTACATTCACACATGAGAGAAAAGGATATTTTATTTAGCCAAACTGTCTTTAAGCATGAATAGAGAATAAAGACTCTATCATATGTGCAAAGCATCAGAGAAGGTACACTAAGCATTCTTTCTTATTGTATGACATTGTAAGTCATTCTTGTTATAGCACTAGTGATAACATTAGATTTTTTTTCTATAACTACCTCCACATCAACCTGACTGTGAAGTCCGTAAAGTTCTCAGTGGACACACATCTATTGTGCAACAGGATTTGGGAACTATTCACTGTAAAAAATCAATAACCTAGACTCTACCTTAAGTAGAGACTCTGGGAGGAATGAAGTACTCAAGATGAACATATTTCTGCTCTTTCTCAGGCATTTCATCTAGTTCCTCCCTCTGGTCCACCCAGTTCATCCAACTTATTCTCTAGTTGACCAATACATACTATGTCTTTTAAAAACCAAAGTCATTGGAAAATCTCCCATGAACACAAACCATATTTAACCACAGAATTTAAAATTCTATAGACAATTTCTTTTGCTTGTCAAGAAACTTCTTAGGCTGAGCAAATCAATAGTTGGGTCCAAAAAAAAATATTGGGGCCCAGAGTGAAAGCATAGTGAGTAGGGTATTTGCCTTGCAGGCGGTCGACCCAGGTTTGATTCCCCAGCATCCCATATGCTTCCCCCTAGCCTGCCGAGAGTGATTTTAAGCACAGAGCCAGAGCAATCACTGAGCCCCATTGGATATTTAAAAAAAGAAAAAAGAAGGGGCCCGGACGGTGGCGCTGGAGGGAAGGTGCCTGCGCTAGCCTAGGACGGACCGCGGTTCGATCCCCCGGTTCCCATATGGTCCCCCAAGCCAGGAGCGACTTCTGAACGCATAGCCAGGAGTAACCCCTGAGCGTCACTGGGTGTGGCCCAAAAACCAAAAAAAAAAAAAAAAAAAAAAA
>PVKC010024401.1:0-16880 GCA_004027635.1 Crocidura indochinensis | reverse complement strand
AAAGAAAGAAAAAAAAGGTAATGGTAGAATTTAGGCACAAGGCAAATTTAACCAAGTATGATCAAAATTTTGGTAAAATATAAAGATTTTAGCTCAGAGCCACATACTAGTTCACTTTGATATCATAAGAGAACAATTAAGAAGATTCATTTTTGTACTCACAACATACTGCCATTTGCTGTTCTAGCTATATATACTATATATATATATTACATATAAATATATATATATATTACATATAAATATATATATATATATATATATATATATATATATATATATTTGGTTTGGGGGCCATACTCGGTGACACTCAGGGATTACTCCTGACTCTGCTCTCAGAAGTCGCTCCTGGCAGGCTCAGGAGACCATAAAGGATGCTGGGAATCTAACCCAGATCCAGCCTGAATTGGCTGTGTGCAGGTAAACTCCACTGTACTTTCTCTATGGTCCCTTATAACATTATTTTTTTCTCATAGACTGATGATACTCTCCATTGATCAAATTCAATGGAAGTCAAAGCTTTTAAAAGTCAAAGTCCTACTACGTATGAGATTTTAGCATAATAACAACTAGTGAGAAATATTAGTGTTGGCTCTGTGAAGCCAGATAAATTACTTTTTACAACAATCTTTATTCCTGAATTAATTATACTTGGGCATTTTAATTAATAAATGTTTATTAGTTATTAATTGATTAATAACTAAATAAATAATTTTAATAAATGAAAATTTACTTAGTAAAAATGAGATTTTCTTTTCTTCTCTCTCTATCTTTATTCTTTATTTTTTTTTTTTTTATTTTTGGGTCACACCTGGTGACGCTCAGGGGTTACTCCTGACTCTGAGTTCAGAAATCCCTCCTGGCTTGAGGGACAATATGGGATGCCTGGGAATCTAACCTTAGTCAGTCCTAAGTCAGCTGCATGCAAGAGAAACGCTCTACCACTGTGCCACTGCTTCGAACCCCCAAAATGAGATTTTATGCATTTAGTCTAACACTACTTTTAATACTCTATGCCATATATATACTTATATATATGCTTATGCATATGCTTATATATGTTTTTGGTAAATTTTAGTCAAATACAAATCCTAAAGTGAATATTTCCAGTATGTTCACTCCTTCTAATGGTCAGAACTCATGAATATATTTAAAATTTCGAAGCATAATTTGTAGAACTATATCTATAAAGTATATGCAGGAGAACATACTTAGCTATTTACTCCTGAAAATACTATTAACAACTTGAGTGAGGGTTTATTTTATCTCCAATCCAGATTTATTTTTATTTTAAAAAATAGCAAAGAAGAAAAGAAATTTATATTCTGAAAAATATTTTTAAGTCAATTTTTTAAAGTTATGAAATGTAGAATACTTTGAAATGTTCAGAAGAAAATTTAAGAAAGTTTTTAACTTCTGAATTTAAGAAAGTTTTTTAAACTGCTTAGTATTATAATAAGGGGAAGAAGAGTAGTACCAATAAAGAAATTAAATGAAGCAGACAAATATTTACCCTAGAATACTTCATTTTTCTAATTAATGCATAGACTAAAATATTAAGTTCTTAGCACAGATATATTAAAAATTTAGCCACCTAAGAATCTCACTGATGTGAAGAATGATATTTCATCACAATGGTTGATATTGCATATGTTAGGTAAAATCCTAATTTGTCAGAATTTAACTAAAAATTCTGAAGTTTTCATTATGGCTATATATAATGCCAGAAATATTTGTGATGTTTTCTGGCACAGACACTCTGAGAAATGTTATGGAAATATTATAACTTACGATATCATTTATATACATGGAAAAATAAACTATTGCTGGTTTGTGAAATTGCAGGAAAAATACAATGTATACAATGATATTCTTTTAATCATGGCCTTTTGGATGGAGTCATGGAAAATATTCACAAATAGTTACTGTATATTAACCCTAAATCAAAATTTTAAAGAAGTTCTATAACTCTGAACCAAATAAGTAGTACAGGAAATAAGAGCTTTGCCTGGCATGCAGTTGGCCCTAGCATCACAGTTAGCTCCTGAGCACTGCATGAAGTCACTACTGATCACAGAGCCCTGAATACCCCAAACTATTGCAGGTATAAGCCAAACTCCTCTCACAAGTTCCTCACATATTTCTTATATTGAATATGAGAAACATGCCAAATATTCAATAAATCAAAAATATGTGCTTTATTATTGTTTCATTAATATTATATAACAAGTAAAATTACTAAAATCTGAAGCTTAAGAAAGAGGGGGAAATGTGGAGAGAAAGGAACTCTTATTCACTGTTGGTGAGAATGCTGTCTAGTCCAACCTTTATGGAAAGTGATATGGAGATTTCTCCAAAACATGGAAATAGAGCTCCCATACCATCCAGCTATAACAGTTCTAGGGATATACCCTAGGAACACAAAAATACAATACAATACAAAAATCCCTTCTTCAAATCTATATTCATTGCTGCACTATTTACAATAGCCAGACTTTGTAAACAACCAAGATGCCTTCAACAGATGAATGGCTAAAGAAACAGTGGTACATATACACAATGGAATATTATGCAGCCATCAGGAGAGATGAAGTCATGAAATTTTTCTATACATGGATGTACATGGACTCTATTTTGCAGAGTGAAATAAGTCATAGGGAGAGAGACACAGACTAGTCTAACTTTATTTTTTTAAGAAAAATAAAATGCATGTTTGAGATAATCCTCAGAAACAAAGAGAGGAGGGCTAGAAGGTCCAGCTCACTACATGAAGCTCACCACAAAGAGTGACAAGTGCAGTTAGAGAAATAACTACACTGATAACTATCATAACAATGTGAATGAATGAGAGAAGTAGAAAGCCTGTCTAGAGTACAGGTCGAGGGTGGGGAGGAGGGAGATTTGGGACATTGGTGATGGGAATGCTGCACTGGTGAAGGGGTGTTCTTTACATAACTGAAACTCAACTCAATCATATTTGTAATAAAGGTGTTTAAATAAAGATATATTAAAACAAAGAAAGAGGGGGAAATATGTATGAGCTATGTAGGGATCTTTAAGAATAAAGGCAAAGATGAGATGAAAACCTACCAAAATATGCATCGATAAAAAGATGTTTTACATTTTTCTATCATAAATTATATGTATATAAATTGTTAGAACAGTCAGATGATGTCAATTTTGTGTTTACACATAATATACCAAAGCTGTTAAAATTCAGAAATCTATTGCATCTAATATCTAGCTTATTTTTTGAGCATTTGTGCAGTCATTCTTTGAATTTAATGTCAATAGTATATAAAATTAGTTATTAGAGATTTACTACATTTGGACACAGTGTATGAAATTCGTCTGCTCTGTGTGAAATTATCACATATTCTTAAAAATGAACTAGTTTCTATATAGCTATTAGCAGAAATTATTTTAATAAATAATAACTAGAATATTTAAACTATAATGCACTTTATATTCTAGACCAATTTATATTTATAAAATATTAGTGGAGAAGAGACATATATTTCAATAAAACCTACACCCATTTTTTTGCTATTATTTTATGCCATATGTTAAAAAGACAAATATATCATAGTTAATGATTGTTGATGTTCTTGGTATTCAGTAGCTTATTTTTTACCAGTACTTACTGTTACTATTGCTTATTATTACTTATTACTATTACTGATGTTACTAGTATTAGCTATTAACTAGTACTCATACTTTAATCAAATTTACTTGGTACTTTTTTATTTTCTAGTATCTTATCCAATATACAATTCTTTATTCAAGCATCATATCTTTTTAGATTATTCTTCTCTGTGTTTCTCTGATTTTCTTTGTTTTTAATCTGAGCCTTTGTTATTACTGTGATATTGTTGCTACTTCATCTTTTCAGCTTAAAAGCATTACTTACATACATATTTTACTTACTTTGTATATACACATATATACAAATATATAGACTCATGCTTGCATGCATACATATATATGCAAATATTAATATTTATGACAAACTATCTCTTATAAACTAACATGAACTTCATGGTTTCATGTTCTCTTTTCTAGTTTATCAGCATATACATCATTCTCTCCCCATGCTTATCTGTAATCCAGTACTACGTAAACTACCTATTTATTCATTTGTTCAATTACAGGTTAATCAGTGAATTTGTTAATTGTCATTCCCTGTAAAAAATAATTTTATCAACTAGATCTCAGTACCAAAGTATCACTTATTTTGCCTTTAGTCTTATAAACTCCACTCATTTTCAGTTGTTAAGGTCATCATTTTTTCCCCTCACATCCATTAATGAGTTGTTTCATGAATTTTTAATATAATTAGATTCATTTTGCCACATTCTGAATTTTATTTTAAAATTCTCCTGACAACCCAAATAATTTTTTTTTTGGTTTTTGGGCCACACCCAGTGACGCTCAGGGGTACTCCTGGCTATGCGCTCAGAAGTCGCCCCTGGCCTGGGGGACCATATGGGGCACGGGGGATCGAACCGCGGTCCGTCCAAGGCTAGCGTGGTAAGGCAGGCACCTTACCTTCAGCGCCACCACCCGGCCCCTCAACCTAAATAATTTTTAAAGCTTGCATAGATTCACTCTTTTTTTTTTAAATTCTATGGATATTGACAAATGCCCATATGCTTTAGTGTGACATTATATAGATAAGGTTTTATTATCCTAAATATCTGTGTTTCACCTATTCAACATTGCTGCAAGCTCACCAAATTTTGGTAACCAGTGGCATTTATATCATTTACAGTGTCTTTCTTCATTTTCAAGAATGTCACAAAAATTTTTTTCAAGCTAATTTTTCACTTTACATTCATTAATTCATTAAGAATTATATATATTTAAAGTTCTAAATATATATTTAAATATATATATGTTTAAAATTATTTTCCCCTTGTTAGCTTGTAAGAAATTAAGGTATTGGGGTCGGGGAGATAGCATGGAGGTAAGGCGTTTGCCTTTCATGCAACAGGTCATCGGTTCGAAACCCGGTGCCCCATATGGTCCCCCGTGCCTGCCAGGAGCAATTTCTGAGCATGGAGCCAGGAGTAACCCCTGAGCACTGCCGGGTGTGACCCCCCCCCCAAAAAAAAGAAAGAAATTAAGGCATTGTCTTAAAATGCAGCTGACCCAGGTTTCTTCTGTAGAATTACATATGGGCACTTCCAGAAGTGCACAGAACTCAAAGTAGATCTAAACATTGCCTCCTTTAGCCTCAAAATAAAACAATAATGATAAAGTGCTTCTCTATATGTTTTATAGTATATACTACTTATATAAGTTCTTGAGTAATATTTTAATATATAGTTCTACCCTAGTTTGTTTAAAATTTTATCTATTGAATAAAATCTTGATTGTTTCATGTTTTGAACTCTTATTAATGAGGTCTCTGAAAATATACATAATTTTCTTTGTATTAGTATATGAGTTTTCAAATAAGTATGGATCACACCACCACTTTAGTTTTGTAGATGACTAATAACCAATACAAATAACTTTTTTTGAAGTTTAATACTATTATATTAGTCATTGACACAATCATAATACATTTGTTTCAGGAAGAACAAAGGCAAAGTTATTTTCTTCTCTCTATTTTTTAAGGGTAAGAGTTAAAGGAGCACAGCAAAAACAATGTTAGAGTGGCAATTGGTGTCTGTATAGGCCCAGAGAAACATGGGGGACATGTAAAGGAAAAGACTTGGCATAAATACAAGGAGCCCTTACACCTTAAGTTTTCTGGCATAAGACCAACTCTAGGCTTTAGGCATACAAGTTATTGTCTGTAGTGTCAATACACTTTTATTTTCCACGCAGTTGCTGTTGTTGCTATCAAGTCTTTGTAGTAATAAGCTCCTGGAATCTGTGCATATCCTACATTGAAGTCAGATGATTCGGAGTTTCCTCTAGCTTCACCTCACAATTAGAAGGCAATGAAGAAAGCCCCGTCTTGAAAGTAGGTTGTTGTTGTTAAGTCTTCTGGGTGTTAAAGAAAGCCTCTTTTGAGTAGGTCGATGCCAGAGCAGTGGTAGGGTATTCCCTGATAAAGAACTGCTTCCAGGTGATGTTATAGACAACCGTGGTTGTTTCGTAGATGACATCCCTGGTTCAGGGGTGAATGGAGAATGCCCATTCTTCTGAGTCCTGAGCCAGGTTATTATGACAATGTTCAGGGTGTAAGGTCCCATTGCATTACAAGATTTGTGTGTTCCCTTCTCTATTAGATAAGAACTTGTTTCTATGTATAGTATTATCCCATTTTACTGTGCCTATGTAAAAACGAACAATGCCACATGGCATTATTGGTGCATATTGGGGTCACTAGAACAAGTCCAACAATCCTCATGACTTGGTTCTAACATAAGCTTTAAACTGAGGGACTCTTTTACCAGAATTCCTTATTGAACGGATCACAAAGAGAAGAACGAACAAAACAGTGGGGGACATTGTCACTGTATAAGAGAATATTTTGTAAGATTTATAGAAGCCGAAGGCCTTCTCCCTAGCTTGGGGGGTGCTGGAAGGCTTGGCAGGCCCTCAGCAATACCCTTCTTCCCCCTAGACACCCTGGGTGCTGGCCCAAGATTTCCCCAGGATTTCCCCCAGGATTTCCCCGCCCCTCTCCCACCACTAGGGGGGAAGGGCATGGGGAGGAGGGTGGGCAGATGTCTGGCTTTCAGTTCTCTACTGAATCCTTTTCTGTTCTGGAGGCTAGTTAGCTCTTGCTGGCAGGGGTTTGGGGAGTCCCAGGCTGAAGGCCTTCTCCTAGCTTGCGGAGGAGGGGCGTACTGGGAGACGTTGGGTTGCTCTGGTTTGCTTTGGGACAGTTACTGGCAAAAATTTTTTCTCACTGATCTTCATTTCAAAACGTACAGTTTATATTAATAAGCATTTCCTATGATTGATGTATGTTTTGCATATGCAGTGTCCATCTTGTATTCTACCTTTACCCACTGCCCTAAAAGCTCATATCTAGTCCTTCACTCCCTCATCCCCAACCATATTTATCCCACATTTGCTGTTTTTACCTTGAATATTTTATATGTATTTCCTTAACACTAATACAAATAACTTTATAAATAGCAAGCTCAAAGTAAATGTTGGCTATACATACATGTATTCATATATTTGTTTGTATTATAGAAGAAAGGTAAATGCAGAGCTAGCTATTCAGAAAGAAAAACCTTTAATTTGATTCTTGAAATTGAATCCAACTAAAGTTAAGGGAAAAATATAGTTTTATACTGAATCTCCTAAATTAAATTTTTATTTTTATCTTATGGTATTTTGTCATAAAATTTTATATCAATTTGTTTTTATTATTTTATATTTTAAGAAGTCAGATCCAAGAGACACTGTAAGTCAGAAAACATATTTTTATCTATATTTAAATGTTTATCAATATTAAAGACCTATATTTTATGTTTAGTTTTAAAGTTAGTTCTTTACTGATAAAGTTATGCAAGTTTGGTCTCTGCCTATTAAAGCAATATTTATAATAATTTATTTTTATTTTGGTTTTTGTGTCACATCCGGTGATGCTCAGGGGTTACTCCTGGCTCTGTGCTCAGAAATCACACCTGATTTGGGAGACCAGATGGGATACCAGGGATAGAACCACAGTCTGCCCTAGGTCATCCAGATGCAAGGCAAACGCCATACCACTGTTCCACCGCTCAGGCCCCTTATTTTTATTTAATTAGATAGATGATAGTTAGATAGAGATAGATATAGAGATAGATGATAGATAGATAGATAGATAGATAGATAGATAGATAGATAGATAGATAGATAGATAGATAGATAGATGATAGATACTTGTTGATGTAGATAGACCATAACTGGCAATGATCACTCATAGCTATTTCTGGTTCTGTGTTTAGGAATGATCTCTGATCATGTCCAGGATGTGATATATGGTGGCAGAGATCAACTAGAGTAGGTCACATGGAAAGCAAGGACTTAACGTTTGTAGCATAGCTCTGATTCCTAACCACATTTAAACATTTGTGAGCCTCTTATGTGTATGTGTATTGATGAATATGAAACAAGGTATTGATACCAGTAATATGGGTATGACTAGCATCAAAGAATATTTGGAAAAAGAATCAAAATTGCAGTGGAATATTCTCCAATTTTTGAAGCCTACTGGAAGTTTTCTTTCTCATTTTAGAATAATAACAGTATATAGTTTTACTTTGATATAAAATAATTTCTAATGCACTCTTTTTGTGTTTTCATCCAGCATGTTACTTCTTTTGCATCTAAAAATACTTAATTTTTTCTTAAAATAGGTCATGGTGTATTCCAAGTTGTTAAAACTTTTGATCATTAGTTTAGTTTTAATTAAATTATTCTTGTTAGACCAGGAATATGTCTCAAGTGGTAAAAATATTTCCTAGCAAACACAAAGTCTTGTGTGACTTCCACCAGCCTCTTGGGATACCAAGTCTATTCTAGAATTATATGACAGTGATTTGTGTATGTTTTGTGAATTAGCTTGTTTCATGTCAAGTTTTACATGTTGACAGATAACTTTGATAACCTTATGCCATCCTAAAACCAAATCCCTAAACTTCCTCATTAATGAGTCAAAATTCATGATATGATCTGTTTTCCTGAGACGCCCTCGAAAGGAAGTATTTGTCCTAATGCATTATGATTTTTATATATCCGTTATAGCAAATTACCATGTCAGTAAAAATATTGTCTGTATAGACTTAGTGACCACATTTTCTCATTGGAAATAACTCAATTTAGAAAGTAATTCAGATAATACCCAAGTATTTTAATTTTTCTTGACACTTTCAGAAGTTATGAGCAAATTTATAACTTATTTGACTCACAAAGTAAAGCAAACTTAACATTTTATTTCTCGACTTAAAAATCTCTGATTTTAATTGCTTTTGTTCTTGTTCACTGAGTACTTCAAGCATATTGTCTTGTTAAGAATCAGACAGTAGGAGGAGGGAAACTTTTTAGTAGTGTATACCTACCCTTATATTGTCATTGTATTTTCCTACTGGAAAGACATTAATTATATATGTTGAGCATATGTCTGCGAAACTTTGGAAAATGTCTTTAAAAGCTGTTAAACTGTGGAAGATAGAGAAAAATAACAAGGAAGGCAAGTAAAAGAATATACACCCACACAAGAAATATCCAATTTTAAAAGAGCAAAACAAAAACAATTGGAAAATAGACCATTTAATAGTAAAATTGTTTCACCCTGTATGTTACTTGAGGAACCAGTGGTAAGTCATATTTTTATTCTTTCTATGATATAGCTAAATAACTCTAGGATGTGAGGAGAAAACAAAATAAAAGACTAGTGGTAAAAAAAATAATGCTTTTTTTCTATGAACTTAAGCTTAACTAAACTTATAAAAATAATGTGGATTTGGCCAGAGAGATAGCACAGCAGTAGGGTGTTTGCCTTGCATGCGGCCAAACCCAGGACGGGCCCTGGTTTGATTCCCAGCACCCCATTTGGTCCACTGAGCCTGCCAGGAGTGATTTCTAAATTGCAGAGCCAGGAGTAACCCCTGAGCACTGCCAGGTGTGACCTAAAAACTGATATCTATATCTATAGCTATATCTATATCTATCTATCTATCTATCTATCTATCTATCTATCTATCTATCTATCTATCTATCTATAAAACAAAAGGTCTTAGACACTTTTGTATGGTGGGTGCTGTAACTATATATCAGTGTCATATTTACACATTAGCCATATTTACCTAAAACCCGATATCTATATCTATCTATCTATATCTATATCTATATCTATATCTATAAAACAAAAGTGCTTAGACACTTTGGTATGTTGGGTGCTGTAACTATATCAGTGTCATTTTTACACATTAGCTATGTTTAATCTGTTAACTATAATAAAATTATCTCAAAAACATAGTGATAAATAGAATAAAAAATCATTAAATATGAGCTTTTAGGATTTTTTTATTTCAAATCTAACCATTTATTCACTATCATTAAGAAAGCATATTAATTGCAACTTATGCAAGATGGGAATGGGAATGGAGGGAAGACAAATTTGGTGATGGGAATTCCCCTAATTCAATGTTAATATATACCTAAACTACTACTGTGAAAGATATGTAAGCCAATATGGTCAAAATAAAAATTATATAAAATAATAAAAAAAAACTTAGTCCAAGGGCCTAAATGATAGGACAGTGGGGGGGAATTTCCCTTGCATACAGCCATCCTTGATGGTCCCTGAAGCTGACAAGAGTAATTCCTGAGAGCAGAGCCAGAAGTAAGCAGTGAGAGATGTCAGTTGTGTCCTAAAAACAAAGCAAAACAGAAATAAACATTTAGTTTATTTTCATTAATCATGGGAATATTACTAAAATATTAATATTTTAGATAGTTGTTAAATCTTGATTAAATCAAAGAGTAAACCAAATGTTCAACATATGACTTTTTAGCATGTATGTTAAGTAAACATGTGTATTTAAATATATATATAATCACGTAGTAACTGTTCATAAAATATAAAACTTACATCAAAAGTTATGACCAACTTAAATATATACTGTGACCAGAGTAATTTTTAATAATTCTTTATTTAAATTCTTCATGCTTCAAAGTTTAAATAAAACTCATTATAAGCCTACAAATTCTCCCTTATAAAATTATAAGCTAAATTTGTCATCATTATATTTACTTATTAAAATGTTTATATCTTATAGAATAAGAGTATAATAACTAGAATATATTTTAATAATTTTATTCAAATTTAATTGAATAGATTTAAAATATTTCAAACAGAGTCCTGGCTAACATTAATTGTCTATAGTAAAATAGTATTTACTATTATACATTTTTCTAAGTAACCCAATTCATAAAATATTTTATATTTGATATTAAAATAAGCAGTATTTTATATGAATATTTAATTAATATGTTGTATACCTAATATGCAATTTTAATGTTTTAGAAGTCATGGGTCCCGGGGGATAGCATAGAGGTAAGGCGTTTGTCTTTCATGCAAAAGGTCATCGGTTCGAATCCCAATGCCCCATATGGTCCCCCGTGCCTGCCAGGCGCAATTTCTGAGCATGGAGCCAGGACTAACCCCTGAGTGCTGCCAGGTGTGACCCCAAAAAAGAAAAAAAAAACACACACAAAAAAAGAATTCAAATGGAAGTTTTTAAAATGTATTTTATATCTTAAGATATTAAGTATGAGTTCCTAAGTTCAATCCTTGACATTATATATGCATAAATATATGTATATGTACACATAAATACACATATGGGCAAATATTTTAGAATAAATAAAAATGGATAGTAAATACAATATGCTTGCTTTTGTAGTTTGTGTATTTATTACATATGTCTTAATTTGCTCTGT
Source organism: Crocidura indochinensis (assembly GCA_004027635.1). NCBI lineage: Eukaryota > Metazoa > Chordata > Mammalia > Eulipotyphla > Soricidae > Crocidura > Crocidura indochinensis. Next base: position 5,480 of record PVKC010024401.1, on the reverse strand, counting down.
TTCTAAACCAACACTTTATTCTCCACCAGTTTGCCCTGCTTTATTTTTATTCCTTATACTTATTAATTTGTCAGGAATTTCAGGTTTATTTTGTTATTGTTACTCTGATTTGCTTTCCTCATTGGAATGTGTACTCTCTGATAATGATATTTGTTTCCATTAGTCTTCTATTTTTATTGCTAAACAGTTGTGGGTCATGTATGAATATATGATTATACATAGGATTGAATAAATAGTACTAGTAATGATATCCCAAAGTACTCTACTCATTCTGTGAAAGAAAGGAGTGACTAAGAGGTGGTGCCTATAATATATCTCTCATGTAAAACAATTTCTTAATTCTTTGTCAAGAGCTGTTTAAAAAGCTATCTTTGCTTAGAGTTTCAGCTCTTATATTCTCAAAATTAAAACTGTTTTAACAGTTTATGTAACTGTAAGATAATTGAAAAGGGGATGCTATTCTTTTGATATGAAATAAAAAATATATAGCATTTAGAAATGTATTTGGTGCCAAGAGCAATATTATAGTGCTTGCCCTGTATCTACCAACCCAAGTTCAATCCCTAGCATTCCATTTGGTTCTTTCAGCAATGCAAGGAGTTATCCTGAGCATAGAGCCAGGAAATAAGCCTTGAGCATCACCAGGTATAGCTCCAACAACACTTAAATAAACAAATAAAATTGTATTTAATTTTAGAAAAAAATCTTGAAACATAATAAATAATTATATTGCTCTTACTTCTGTAGATGCCATAAACACTGTGCAACTTCCAGTCCCCAGAGACTAGATTCTTTCATTACTTTTAATAAATTTGTTATTAGTATTAAGTGCACTAAGCATTTAGTCTGGAATGTATTATCCTGGAACTTATCATTTCTATTTAATTAAGTTGTTTAATATTTAGATTCATATTTCATTTAAGTCTACTTTGAATGCCATCTTGATATGACTTTGCTTACCCACTAACCATAAATTAAATGTCAACATTTCCTCACATAATCATTTTTCCTATAATAGAGAAATTTACCCCAGATTCATATGTTGAATAACTGTTCCTCATTATCTCAGAATGTAACTACATTGAAACACAAGAGTCTTTTTTTAAATGATTTTTATTTTGACCAAAGTAGATTACAAATCATTCACAGTAATATTTTAGGTACATAGTGACATTGAATCAGGAGCATTCCCACCAATGTTGTCCTCCCTCCACCCCTGTTCCAGCATGCATCCCATATCCCCTTACTTTACTCCCCTCGGGGCTGCTAGTATAAATGGTCCCCTCTGTGAGTCTTAAAGAATGGCCTCAGAGATGTCTCAGTGGTTAAGAGCACATGCTTTGTATGCTTAGGAATCCAACTTCAAATCCAGAAACCATATGATTTCTCTATCACAACTGGTAGCCTCTGAATATTAAATCATTCAACTGAGTAGGCCCTAGAACTACCTAAACATTATTTGGGAGTGGTGCAGGGACACCTTTGCAAAAGGGAAAACCTATGTAGGATCACCATCAGACAAGAGACCCCACTGCAATGAGAGAGATGCACAAAACAGGTTTTTATCTTAAGTCATAGCTTTGAGTCATAAGAGAAACAAAACTTGCCTTCACCTTGGACTATAAAGATCCAGAACAAAGAAAGTCATTGCCTATTCATTAAGACAATATTTTTAAACCCTTTTCCAACCATAATCTCCATTCTAACCTTTATACATACCCATCATCCTCATCTCATGCCATGATTTCTATTTATGCAGCTTTCACTTATAATTCCCTTGAAATACTGTGGGACTCCACAAAGGACCGGGTTGAGAAACACTGATATCCCCTCAACTAGGGTATTTTGTTGTGGATAAATCATTTAAAACTGACAAACATTACTCTCCAATTGTTTTTGTTTTGGTATACTAGAACTATTCTATTTTACTATCAATTAATTGATATCTAAAGTCAGCATATCTGTATGAGCTGTTCCCATTAGTAATAATGAAATACAGTATATGCAGTAATTTCTTCAGGTCTTTTATGGAGTGGTTAATGGAGTGGGAACTGGATATCTTTGAATCCTTCATGATACATATGTAAGAGATGGATGATTTTGGCATGAAACAAAGCAGAAAAGATGTGAACATGTTTCAAATAAGTTTACAGTGGACTTTATATTCTCTCTCATATGTTTTTAGATCACACCCATGAACTATTTCCTGCTATATCACTTTCTGTGAAGTTCAAGGTCCATATGAGACCTCTGGTATCTAAAACATGTACTCCAGCTTGTGTGGCTCTCTCTACAACTCAAATATTTAAAAATTATTTTAGGGGACAGAGTGATAGCACAGTGGTAGGGCATTTGTCTTGCACAAAGATGACCCAGGACTGACCCCGGTTTGGTCTCCGGCATCCCATATGGTCCTCTGAGCCTGCCAGGAGTGACTTGAAAACACAGAGCCAGGAGTAACCCTTGAGTGCCACTAGGTGTGGCCAAAAACAAAACAACAAACAAAAATAAATAAATAAATATTATTTTAGCTTAGCTTATCTTCCATAATGATCTGTGGCATCTTACAGAATGCATACATTATCTTATTTAAAAGTAAATGTATAAGCTAAATAAGGGTATTGCATATATTATTAGAGAGATATAGGATAGTATTAAAATATAAGATTACATAGTATCAAGATACTGCAAAATACTAGGTTGTAATTTTGATTCCGACCTTCCTTACTATGAAAGCAAAATAAAAAGGAGACAAATTCCATTACAGTTGTCACAGTCTCCAAAAGTTAAATGCAAGAGACATTGCCTGATTCTCTGACCTATAAGAAATTTTTCCCATGGGTCTTCATAAAAAGAATACATTGTGTTATAGAAGATTATTTTATATAGCTATAATAAATACAGTGAACCATTTAGGAAACATAAAAATCCATTCTGAGAAAGTCAAAAGCAATGATGTCTTATTAAGCAGGTTTGGCTTAATCAAAAAATAAACTTTTTTTCACCATCTCTTAAGAATTTTTCAAATGTTTAGAAAAACTCAAAGAATAGAGACGATGGGGCCAGAGCAATAGTACAGCAGGTAGGGCATTTTCCTTATACATGGCCAACCCAGGAAGGATCCGGGTTCAATCTCCAGCATCCCAAATAGTCCTCTGAGCCTGCCAAAAGCAATAAGCAATTTCTAAGTTCAGAGCCAAGCCCTGAAAGCTGTCGGGTGTGGCTAAAAAAAAAAAAAAAAGAAAAGAAAAAAAGAATATAGATTAGATAAACATCTAGTTAGAATCATTATCAACATTTTGTCAAATTTCTTATCTATTATCTACCTTTTTTCATCTATCTTGAACCATTTGAAATAAATTATGTCAAAAATAACAAAAGTATTAAGATTTAAAAATAAATACACAGAAAACTACCATAATCACGTGAATGAATGAGAGAACTGGAAAGCCTGTCTGGAGTACAGGTGTGGGTGGGGTGGGAGGGAGGGGGACTTGGGACATTGGTGGTGGGAATGTTGCACTGGTGAAGGGGGTGTTCTTCACATGACCGAAACTAATCACAATCATATATGTAATCAAAACGTTTAAATAAAAAAAAGAAGGAAAAAAATCAAAAAGAAAAAAAAAGAAGGTAATCAAAAAGCTCTAAGTCACTCCTAGCAAATATCAGGCATGAAACATTTCTATCTTCCCAATAAAGGCTAATCTCTATTCTGAAAATCATCTCAGCTGATCATATAGAGATACAGATATACATTCACACACATACCAGAGCAAGGATTTTATCTTCTTTTTATTTCTAGGATATTGTGTCTATTAAGAAAATAGAGACAGGCTTGACAATATAATCTGATGAGAATAAATGAAGCCATATCACTTTATTAAATTCCTTTTAACTTTTCCAGTTACTTAGAGAACATAAGTAAAAATAATTTCAGCAGTGTCTTCAGTATTCCATCTAAGTGGCCTATTCAGCAGTTCACACTCAGAAATAAGAACATTTAAAATCAGTAACCCTCACAGAACCCTCAAATAAAACAGGATTTAGAGGACCAATAATGAGACAGTCATTTATATATAAGAATCTTTTCCTCTGTGGATTACAATTGACAGAATTTGGTTCCTTAGAAGAATAGATAAAATGTCAAGAAGATGCCTATGTTCTTTGCATATTTGAAAATATGCATGGAAGGTATTAATTTAAATTTCCCGGAACAAAGCATCAATAGTGCTGTCTATTTAATTCTCTATCAATGTCAATCATAATTCAGAAAACTAAAACTAATGTAATTTATGTATTTGTCAGAATACACTGGATCAAGCTCATTACTGTATTTTATAGTATATTACAAAAACATATACAAACTCTTAATTCTAACCTTAAACTCTCAGTTCTCTCATTTTTTTGTTTTTTTTTGGGGGGGCCACACCCGGTGACTGGTGACCATGTACTCAGATATCACTCCTGGCTTGGGGGACCATATGGGACACCACACCACGAGGTGGAACCTTGGTTCCTCTTAGGTCAGCGCATGCAAGGCAAACACCCTACTGCTTGCGCCACTGCTCCAGCCCCTCGGTTTTCTTATTTTGCTTGTTAGTTACTGTGAAAATCTAGTTTACTTGTCATGTCACTGAGACAATTGAAAGGGGGGAATTAGAGGATATTAAAATCTTTTTATTTTTGTGATTACTTTTAGTAGTCCTATCTAGATCTATATAGCTCGCTTAGTTAAAATTACCAATTCATGACGTGTGTGTGAATGAAGAAGTTGTTGAGGAGCTAAAACATTGATAATGGTCATGCTTCTTTCCAAGTTTATTTGACCATTGATGTTATGGAAAGGTAAAACACTAAGTATATTGTGATTATAGAAAAAATATCTACATGAAATATATATTTTATGAAAAATAAACTAACTTCACTATGTTTGATAATTGAAAAAAATCAGTGAAAGATAATAAAGCATAAGATTAATGAAAGATAATAAAGGCAAAGCTTAGATTGTATTATTCAAGAGCTTTGATTATAAGTGTTATTAAACTAGGGGGATGACTCAGATTGTTGAAACACATGCTACTTTGTACGTGGTAGTACAAGTTTCAATCTTGGCACTACATGGTCCTCAACGCGCTGCCAGGAATGATTTCCAAACAGAATTCTGGAGCAATGCCTCTAACACTGTGTTCAGTGTCTGATACATATGAAGACCAAATACTGATTTTGTATTAAAAAAAAAAACAATAATGATTGGAAGAGATAGTTCAATAGTCTAGTGTGAATGCTCTGTATGAAAAGGCTTGGGTTCAATCCCCAACAACTCACAATCCCCAAATATGGACAGGAGTAGTTTCTAAACACCACAGTTTTTTTTATTTAATTAATATATTTTATTTAAACACCTTGATTACATACATGATTGTGTTTGGGTTTCAGTCATGTAAAGAACACCACCCATCACCAGTGCAACGTTCCCA
>PVKC010024400.1:0-16776 GCA_004027635.1 Crocidura indochinensis | reverse complement strand
GGAAAAAAATGGGAAGAAGAAATGAACAATTTCTCAAAGAAGAAATATAAATGGCCAAAAGGCACATGAAAAAATGTTCTACATCACTAATCATCAGGCAGTTGTAAATCAAAACAACAATAAGGTACCATCTCACACCACAGAAACTGGCACACATCACAAAGAACAAGTACTGGCTGGCAGGAATCTGGGGAGAAGGGAACTCTTATTAACTGCTGATGGGAATGCTGTTTAATACAGCCCTTATGGAAAACGATATAGTGATTCCTCAAAAAACTGGAAATTGAGCTCCCATATGATCCAAGTATACCACCTTAGGGATATACTCTCGGAACACAAATACGCAATACAAAAATTCTTTCCTCACACCTATATTCATTGCAGCACTATTTACAATAGCCAGACTCTGGAAACAACAAAAATGTCCTTCAACAAATGAGTGGCTAAAGAAACTGTGGTACATATACACAATGGAATATTATGCAACCATTAGGAAAGATGAAGTAGAGAAATTTCCTCTATGTGGATGTACATGAAATCTAGTATGCTGAGTGAAATAAATCAGAGGGAGAGAGACACAGATTAACCTTGCCATTTATGAGTTTTAAGAAAAATAATAAAACATTATTGTAATAATGTCCAGAGATCAGGGCCAGAAGGACTGGCTCCCAATATGAAGCTTACCACAAAGAATGGTTAGTGCAGTTAGAGAAATAATTACACTGAGAACTATCGTAACAATATTAATGAGTGAAGGAAGTAGTGTCTTGAGTAGAGTTGAGAGATAGCATTGGTGATGGGAATGTGGCACTGGTGAAGGGGAGGTGTTCTATATGACTGAAACCCTACTACAATCATGTCTGTAATCATGGTGTTTAAATAAAGATATTGTTTTGTTTTGTTTGTTTTGGGCCACACCTGTGATGTTCATGGGGTTATTCCTGGCTATGTTCTTAGAAATCTCTCCTGGTTCAGAGGACCATATGGGTCTCTAGGGGATTAAACCGAAGTTCGTCCTAGGTGAACCTCATGCATGCCAAATGCCCTACCACATCATCACCATAAAGATATTATGTAAAAAATAAATAAATAAAATGAAGTTTACTATAACTCTACAGCATTGGCATTTCATATAAATTTCCCATCATTTCAATATTTTCCTGCTAAATCATTCATATATTTAGTATTAATATTTCCTGTAATATTATTTTTATTAGATGAAAGAATAAATGACTCAAATACACACTAATGCATTTATATTTGCAACCATTTTAAAAGATCTTCTAAGTAGTAAAGACTAATAACTAGTATAAAATAGACAAAAGAGTTAGGAAGTCTTAAATGACTTTAGACTTTTGAACGGTTTCAGTGCTGAGAATACTTGGTCTCAGGCCTTACGCATAGGCTCTTTGCTCTTTTCTCTTTCCAAATTTGTGATTTGCTTGCACCCAGGTGCCACAAGTTCTCCATCTAAAAAGCTGAAGAAAAAAGGCTAAGTAAGAAGCAACTCAGCTTGATTCCTCATCTTCATTTTTACTGGAGCTGAAGGTATTGTCATGCATATCATCTACTTGACTTGCTCAATCTGGATGCCAGTTGGAACAGGAAGAATGACCCAGAATTCTGGAAAAAAGAAGGTCCATGTGATGAATATAAATTTTTCACAGTGAATATAATTTACAGAAAAATGAAAAAATGTCCAGACTTGTATTTCTTTATTTATTTTTAGAGCAAATATAAAATTAATCATTTAAAAAAGGAATTTCTTAGTTCTTCTTTACATTATAGGGTTTATCATTATAAGCGAAAAAAAACTAAGTTGATTTTATGATGTTTGTATCAAAACATGAGAAGAAAATTAAAGTCCATTTTAGTTTTATTGTGAAATAAATTTTATTTTCAATTTTTCTTAATTCTCTTCATTTACTATAGGTGGTGGTTGCTTCAGTATAGTTCAGCATACAATTTCTCAACTGTGCAGGTGTAATAACAATGAGTTGAAGCTATTTTTAATTTATATGCTTACATAAATTACTTTATTTAAAGACCATGTGTCACATAGTTGACACGATTGATCATAATATACTTGCTTCTAGCCAAGTGGAATCAAGATGATTAAAAAAGAAAAGAAAAACAAGAAAATCTGTAAAAATTATTGTATCTTGCAATGAGGTACTACTTCATTGTCAGAAGGCTTAGTAGTTTCTTGTTAATTGATCATTCTATTATTTTTTATGTTTTGAACATTAAGTGGATTCAAATACACATTAGCATCTAATTTGGTGTGTTTCTATGAAGATGACAATATTAAAAATACTGGAGTTGCCAGGCATCTGCATTTACATGGTAGTCCAGAAATTCCAATCTCTGTGGCTGATACTGCAGTTTTTGTGGGGTGTGATTTCAGTTGCCAGGTTTTCCAGAGGTCCAAGAATTTGGAGGAGTTGGACTAGAGCCATAGTACAGTGGTAAAGCGTTTGCTTTACACGTGAGCAACTCAGGCAAACCCAGGTTCAAACCCCAGCATCCCATATTGTCCCCCAATCCTGTCAGGAGCGATTTCTGAGCACAGAGCCAACAGTAACCCCTGAGCACCACCCAAAATTGTAAAATCAAAAATTAAATAACTAAAATAGTCCCCAAATATAGTGTAGCCAAAAATAAAATAAAAACTAAAAAATAAAATTGAGGGAGTAGCAGAGGAGAAAGAAGGTGCCCACGCTCATTCCAAGATAGGTGATATCAGCCTAAATATCAGCATACCTGGAGTTTTGATCATTGATGTCTCTGCAAAGACCCATTGAAGTGTGGCAAAGTATGGCCATTAATGAAATAGTGATATGGGTAGTAGATGCAATGCCCTGGCTTCAGCAGGGTGGGAACCTGGCCCACCCTCTCATCCCTAGATTGTCATATTTCAGCAGTGTGGCTGTGTACTGATAATTTTTCACAGTTGCTTTACATCTCTTTTGAGAATAGATTGAGTCTATGGAGCTGGCCTTCTGCAGATCCAGTGACTGTTTTGTGGGTGTGGCTTTATTTATAATTTATAATTAATGCATTTTAATTGAGTTACTCTGACATAATTACAAAGTTATTCATGTTTGAGTTTAGTCACACAATGTTCCAACACCCATTCCTTCACCAGTGCATATTTCCCACCACCAGTGTCTCCAGTTTCCCTCCCATCCTACCTTCAGCATCCTCTATGGCAGACATTTTTCTTGTCTCTCTTACTCTGTCTTTTTTCCTATTGCACTGTGGTTTGTAGTAATAGCTGAAAGGGTATCATGCATATCACTTTACCTCCTATCAGTAGCCAGTTCTTGTCAGGAGTAATATTTTCTAGCCATCATTGGGTCCAGACTTGTAAGCAAAATATTTCACTTATAAAACTACTTAAAATGAAGGTCTTCCAGAAGCTATCACACAATTTTCCATTTAACTAGGAAATAATCCCCTACTACATACATAAAAACATGTTGATGTATAATGTTGGGTTTTACAATAATTAATAAATACATGAACTTTAAAAATACGTACAAAGAAACTCTTTCACTTGAGTCAAAACTTAACCCTACTTTTTTCAAAAGTTTATCAGATCAGTAGCAATTTTGTAAGTGTATTATTTGTTTGGATTTTTGGTTACTTTTTAATAATATTTTATTTAAACATCTTGGTTACAAACATGATTGTGGTTGGGTTTCAGTCATATAAGAGGACATCCCCCCCATCACCAGTGCAACATTCCCACCACCAATGTCCCAAATATCCCTATTCCCCACCTCACCCACACCTGTACTCTAGACAGGCTTTCTATTTTCCTCGTACATTCTCATTGTTAGGATAGTTCACAATGTAGTTATTTCTCTAACTAAACTCATCACTCTGGTGAGGTTCATGAAGTGGGCTGTAACTCCAGCCTTCCTCTCTTTTGTCTCTGAAAATTATTGCAAGAATGTCTTTCATTTTTCTTAACCCTACTTTTTAAAGAAAATGCTAACAAGTTTTATCTCAAACTTATTCTATCTTTTATATATTTTTGCCTTTTGGACCACACACAGCTGTGCTCAGGAGTCACTTGTGGCAGTGCACAGGAATGGGGTGTTAGGGATTCAATCAGGATCACCCATGTTCAAACATTATCTCTGCATTATCTAAATAACACCTTTATTTCATTTTCTTTAGAGTAGACAAATTTATAAATAAAGTCTTCATTAAACTTTAGGAGGAAAGCTATCTTAAAGGGATAAATCATATGCCTTGCATGTATTAGGCCCCAAATTCAATCCCCAGGCAGTCTCCAGCACATGTGAGCCTTAGCACTCACTGAACCCTCAGATCTGCACAGCTCTTTTTAAAGATGGAGACTTTATCAAATTTGTTTTCCTAAAATCAGGGAAAGACAAACAGTATTGATATTTTTTTTTACTAATTACACAATGACAGGGATCACTCCTGGCAGGCCTTGAGGGATCATCTGAGGTGCTGGTGACTTTCCTAATGGTTCTTCACCTGCTCATTGCCAGTCATGCCTGCAGTCTGCAGTCTAACATTTAGGATTTAAAAGAAAAACCCCAGAGGACAGAGCAATAGCACAGTGGATGTTGGCCTTGCATGCTGCTGACCCAGGACAGACCTGGTTCGATCCCCAGCGTCCCCAAACCAGCAGCAATTTCTGAACACATAGCCAGGAATGGCCCCTGAGTGTCACTGAGTGTGGCCCCAAAACCATAAATAAATAAATAAATACAAATAAAAGTAAAAACTCCACAAGATCCCAGTCTTAACAAAAACCAATTTTAAAGGTTGGGGGAACCCCCTGTTCACATATTCTCTACATTAACTGGATAATTCTGTACTTCCACCATCACCATATCCACTTTAAAAAGTGCCTCTTCCCCCAGGTTTTCAGCGGGCTCCTATGGCCCAGGGGCACATCTGCCTTAGACAAATTAAAAAGAGGTTCAATTTAAGTCATCCACTATCAGAACACCACTTCTACATTAATTCCCCCTATCATGCATTTATATTTCTCATTAAAGAGAAAACAAAACACAACAGGGGGAAAAAACAACTCTGGTGAGTCATGTGTTCTACAATAAAAATAAATAAATGAACAGCAACAACAGCAAAAAACTGCATCAAAGCATTTTGCTGAGCAGGCATGACTACTAATGTACAGTAACTATACAAGATCCATAAAAAAATACAACCCTCCTGACAACTTTCAACGAGTATGCATTCAAGGAAATATATTTTTAGACCTAAGATTATCAAGGAAAACTTGGAAAATGTAATTTTCAAAACATTTGCAGAATTCTTGTCTTGTATACATGAGATGTTGGTGATTAAACAATCCTGAGTCTGTCTGTCTCTCTCTCTCTCTCTATCTTTATCTCTCGTTCTTTCTCTCTCACACACACATATACACACACCTCATTTGAATAATTTGCGTCACTGGATAATAATAAAATTTTTGCATTTAATCCAACCAATAGTTGAATATATGAAGGTAAAATTATATGCATATATATCAAAGACTGTGTTATTCTTAAATATCAAATTCTACTACAATTTATAGAAACCTGTTGATATAAAAAAGGCACAAATAGTCTATTAATCCTGGTTCTGCACTCAGAAGTCGCCACATTCCTAGGCTCTGGGGACCATGTGGGTTGCTGGGAATCAAACAGGAATTAGTCCGGGGACCCGCGCAAGGCAAACACCTTCCCACTGTACTATTGCTCTGGCTCCCTCAATTTATTTAATATGAAAAATTATCACTACTTAGGATGCCTTTTTTAAAATTAGCTGAGAGCTAAGTCTCAAATTCATTTATGAAGTATTAATTTCATATTATTTGTCATAAATACAGAAGTGAAAATGTAAAGGTGAAAGCTAAATTTCATGCACTTAAATTTAAGCAGAATAAATATGAAAATAATTAAATTTCCATACCGTCTTTTGTTTTTAGTAATCCCCGAACAGAGTTACTATAAGTTCAGGTTAACTGTGTGCAAAACAAGTGCCCTACCCTCCATGCTAACTCTTTTTTTTTTTTTCATGCTAACTCTTCATCTCACCTCCTGTATCTTTATCTTTTTAAATAAGTTTCCAAAAGCCATATAAAGGGATAGATCAAAAATATGTTCTTCAATAAAAATATTTTAGTGAAAAAAATTTAAATATACTGATCATCAAATTTAGTTATCGAATTATAGAAAGTGAAATGAGATCAGTTTTGAGCTTCACAGAAAGAATTTCATTTCAGTTCCTTCTACAGATGTAACAAACCTATAACTATGTATAAAATAACTATGTTACTAGTTAAGATTTAAGATTTAGAATTAACTGTAACCTAAATGTTGAGGTTAGAATATGGTGTGACTTTAGAGATAACATTGCTGGGGCCAGAGCGATAGCACAGCCAGAAGGCATTTGCCTTGCATTCAGTTGACCCTGGTCAACCCGGGGTTCAGTCCCCAGTATCCCATATGATCCCCTGAGCCTTCCAGAAGTGATTTCTGAACACAGATCCAGGAGTAACCCTGAGTGCTGTCAGGTATGGCCCAAAAAAAAGCAACCAAAAATAATAATAACATTGCTTTGACTTGCCTGAGGAAGTTAACTACTGAAAACCTGGCTTTGCTGTGAGCCTAAGTGCAGTCATAACAGGTTGTAGTTTTAACGTTTAAGTTTTTAAGTTTTAAAGTTAGTTTTAAGACTAGGTCCAGTAAAGAACAGCCAGTTCCTGGAACCAGACCCTAGGGGTAAATGCCTAAATAAGGCTAAACAGTCGCTGACAGCCAGTCAGATGATAATTTACCTCTCAGTCTGCAGCAATGGGCAGGATGAAACAGCAGCCTGGATCTAGAGATGCCTGATCACCCCTCACTGAGCTGAAAGCCCAATATAACTGTCTGATGCTACATTTGAACTACAACCAATCCTCCCCTAATATTGTACTAAGGACTAATGATTTTAAAGATCAATACCCAGAGACAGGGATCCCCTAGACTGAGCTGCATGTACTCTTTAAATTTGTCATATGAGCCATTCTTGGGGTCCTTATTTCTTAGGAGATGTTGGACCCTAGCATGCTGAAATAAACTCCCTTGCATTTACTTAACTGCCTATCTCCCTGATGGTCTTTTGGGTGGTGGATCCTGAGTTTTGTCTTAACATTTCTAAAAACCGAATACATAAAGCGTCTATGAATACTTCACAAATTCTCAAAGACTTAAAGGAACCCTGAGCCCTGATATTTATAAAAGATATTTACATTCTCTCCAGTAAAGAAATCCTTCGCCAGGAAAAGTCATTCCTAGTGGGGACAAATCTTGATGATATAGATTTCTATAAAGAACAGGAGAGTGTGTCCTGCAAAAGGGACTCCAAGGCCTCAATCAATAGAGACAAGACTTTGGGTGTTGTCATTGAGGGCCAGGGGAAAATATGCCCCAAACCAAAGAACAAGAAGTAATGGAAAAATCATCCTTAAAGGGTCAGTAGGAACTCATTCAGTAGTTTAAATCTGAAAAGGTCTGGAGTTCTAGGTGACAAAAACTTACTATTATTAACTATTCTCACACTTGACTGAGAGGCAGAAAGTTTTAGAAGTTAATATCTGGGCCAGAAATACAAGCAGATGCTACCTTATATCACAATCTTATATTACTAGTGAGACTCAGCCTATGAGATCTTTAGAGGACTCTACTATGAACTCCACCTATCTCTGTTATACTTTATATTTTCAGACCTCACTCACTGAGCACCAGGTAGATCCCAGAATAAGACACCACAGGCCTGGTCAACAGACCCACACAAAGGAACTATCTGGCAGCACCATAAACTTATAGTAGGCTGGATTAGGGGAACAATTATATGCTCTAAGTTTTAGAAATGCATAGTTATAGTTTGACATTTATATGTTATACAATAAAATCACAAAAAAAAATCTCGTTCTTATTCTCTACTCTAAGATTTGGTCTTCTTATCCACTTCATGGTCCCATTTTCTCTTCTCTTCAGGAAACCATATTTTGTTCTTATGATCTAAAGTATATTTTACCCAGGAGTAGGGAAACCTTTTATCTGCCAAGGGTCATTTGGATATTTATAATATCACACAAAAGCCATACAATACAGCAGAAGGGCTACAGGCAGCCTTCCAGAATATTATATGCTTTTCCCATCATGCACTAGTACAAGACCACATAATTTCATAGACATTGCATGCCCTGAATTCCCTATATACAAAACAATAAAATGGTATTTGGGTTTGTTTTTGACCACAACTTGGCTGTGCTCAAGGAAGGGCTTATTCTTTGGCTCTGTATTCAAAGAAAACTCTTGGAGGTGATCAGATGTCCATGTGTAGTACTGGAGATCAAACCTGGTTCAGCTGCATAAAAGGTAAGAGCCTTACCACAGTATAATCTCTATCACTCCAATACGTTTTTTTACTTTTATATGTATTTGAGCCATTTTTATCAGTAACATGGAACTATATGCTAATAGTAACTTACCTTTAGCTATCAAAGAGTTTAAGATAAGCTATCTATTAATTTTAATTCCTACACTCTTTTCTATTTACAATATTAAGCAAAATTACAAAATCATATTCACTATAATATTTTTTATAATTTATGTCTGCCAAAGCTCTGGTATAATTCTTTAAATGGAGAATGAACTTTTTTGTAGTGGTTTTCCCCCAGCGATTGGGAATTATTCTAATTTATAATAATAATTCAGAAGAGATTTTTTATTTTAACTATTTAGAAAAACACATACCTAAAGTAAGCATTATTTAATTAGTTAGTGAATAGGTATACTTGTATGCCTAACAAGTCAGATTTCTGGAAATAAAATAGTAAACCTGCAACAGGAATTGTATTAGAGTTTAATGAACCTGAGTTGATAGCAACATTTTATTTTCAAATAAAATCTATAAAGTGAATAAGGGCAGTCATTAAAGAACATAGAAGAGGAAGAGAGAATCTACATAGTTTCTTATGTATTGTAGGAGATGTACATGTATTGAATTTTAATCTTTACAGGTCAAAAGATGTATAGAGAGGGGCTGTCCACAACAAATTTATTTTGGCAAGCCCATGCTTACATACTTACTGTGGTTCATTCACATTTAGAGATTCATTTTCACTGCACTAAAACCGTGCCAAGATACATTTTATGAGGTTAAATTAAACCCTCTACCCTAAAACGTTTACACTATCTTTATTTTATCTTTAACATTGTCAATATTTTCATATTATGATATCTCATGAGAACACCAAGAAGTAAAAGACAAGCTTTCAATAAAAAAATAGTACTTCTAAGCCTATTTGTAATTTGCCCTATTGAAACCTCATTCAATCTTTTCTTTTCTTGGAATTATCCCTTTTATTGTCTTTCCAATAAATTTTTCCTTTATTGGAAAGTAATTTTTCCTAATTTTACAATAAAGAATAAAACCATAATTTAAAAAATAGTCTTACCTTTTTCTCTCCTGAGCTGCTTAAGAAGCTGCTCTTGGTTCAGGTTTTTTTCCTCAAGGCAGAAAGAGATGGCTACTATGAAAGCAGAAAGGACACTAGAATCCAGTAGCTCTGTTTCAGCTCATTATGAAAAGTGGAAAGCACACGTTGCAGTTCAAGCAGACTCTGAAAAAGAATCAAGCAAGGCAAAATATAGATGATTATCCTCAATATTCCTGATTATTCTCAGCTTGGCCCTGAGAAAATCTAAAAGTGTACTAGACAATGTTAGAAAAAAAACTCTACTGGGAATGACATTTAATTGGGAAAAGCCTGTGGAAAATCCTGTAGGGTCTATTTATACACTGGTTACCACTGATGCAAGTGATTTTGATATCACTAGAAGCATGACACATGGCAGAGTAAATTGGTGAAAAATAAATCATGCAGTTTTCTGTAATAAAACTGCAAAGCTTGTAAAATACAAACGTACTAAAAATTCCAGAAATCCAAACATTGATCAAAGTTAGGCACAAAAAAACTAGATGAATTAAGAAGACTGATAGATCTCTTTTTAGTGTGGCTAAAAGTCTACTGATATTTTTCCCCACATTGAAAATGATGGGTGTTAGTATTATGTTTTTGATCAGGGTAAAAATCCCAGATTTTCTATAAACCTGAATAACAATATGATGAATTACAAAAATTTAGATCATAGAAATGATCACTCATACACAGTAATTAAACCAGCAACTATGAATGAAACTAACAACTATTTTAAGCACTGAGTCTCAGACTTTGTTGGCTATTAAAACCACTTAATGACTTTAAAAAAGAGAGAGAAGTTCAGACTCTATCCACTCTAATTACCAATTAAATCACAATCTCTGAAATAAGTATTTGACCATCAAGAATTTCTCTATAGTTCCAATGGTGACATATACTACTGTGGTTTTAGTACTACTGGTATTAAATCAGTATTTGAACATTAAAACACATACAAGGAAGGAAAAAAAATCAATGGATGAGATGGAGAAGTAAGAAACTGAAGCTACATGTGGGGCTAATCAAGCTGGGTGATTGGGCACCCAGAGACTTTTTTTTTTTTTTTTTGGTTTTAGGGTCACACCCGGCAGTGCTCAGGAGTTACTCCTGGCTCCATGCTCAGAAATTGCTCCTGGCAGGCACGGGGGACCATATGGGGCACCGGGATTCGAACCGATGACCTTTTGCATGAAAGGCAAACGCCTTACCTCCATGCTATCTCCCGGGAACACCAGCCATGCTCTCTGACTCTTTTCTGCCTCTTTTCTGCTGAGCTGGCCTCTGAACAACAAGGACAGTAACGTCTCCAGGACCCACACCCAAAAAGCGAGGCCGCGGTTACCTTGTAACCCCTGAATTCTATTACTGCACATTGTAAGAAGCAATCTAAAGCCAACGACTGAAATTAGAAATTTTCACACTGAACTAATCAGAAAAGCTGAGGTTATGTAACTGTTGCCAGGCATGGGAGTTGGGGAGATCACGTGCTGGAGGTTTTCTCCCAAGCCGGGGGGAGTGCTGGGAGGCTTGGTTTTAAATAAAGAAAAAAAAAACTGTTCAAAGCCTTATATAAAATTTCCCAAATGTACAATTTTCCTCTTATTTTCTTTTTCTCTCCTTCCTTTACACTATTACTGTTTCTTTAACTCTTTAAGAGTAAATTACTAAAAACTTAAAAAATAGTAAATTACAGGAAAAAAAAGAAACTGAGACTACAAATATAACCAATTATCTTGAGATTAAAAATAGTGGCTGTTGGGATCTGAGTGATAGCATAGCAAATAGGACATTTGCTTTGCACACGGCCAACCCAGGTTGAATCCCCAGCATCCCATATGGACCTCTGAGCATGCCAGTAGTGATTTCTGAACACAGAGCCAGGAGTAACCTCTGAGTGTCATCAGATGTGGCCCAAAACCAAAAAATAAATAACATAATAAAAATAGTGGTTGCTATATTTGGGAAGAGTTTTTAAGATTATGCAAATTACAGAAAGATAAAACAAAAATTGAGAGGTTAAAGATACTGAGGGTGTGTTAAAAAAAAGGGGGGGGTAGGAGAATCTATAAATTTAAGAGACTGAGAAAACTTAGAAGCCAGAGCAGAGCAGTCTGGTGAGAGGCCATGGAGATAGGAGATCATTGGTAATAGGAAACGAACAGTGGTGAAGAAATTAGTATTTAAATTGAAATGTTGTATACCTGAAATCCAAACATGAATAACTTTGTAATTTACTGAAATTATTTTTAAAATTGTTTTTCAAATAAATTATTTTGAAAATAAAATTTTAAGAAGTTACATACAATCTTTATCAACTCAAATATATTATTATCAAAATAAATATATAAAATTCCCCATGTAAAATAAGAAAGTAGGGGTTTCATCCAACATTGTCTATAACATCACCTGGAAGCAATCCTCTACCAGGGAAGACCCTACCACTTCTCTGACATCAACCTACTCAAAAGAGACTTTCGTTAACACTGAGAAGACTTAACAATAATGTCCTGCTTACTGGACAGGGCTCTCTGCATTGCCCTTTAATTGTGAGGTGAAACTAGAGGATGTTCAACACCAGCTTGACTTCAATGTAGGATATGCAGATTCCAGAATCTTTTGCCAACAACAGAGACTTTTTGAAAAATAAAACAGACAAGGACTTGGATTAGACAAGAGCCTAGAGCTGGCCTTATGCCAGGAAACTTCAGGGGTAGGGTCTCCTTGTATTTAGGCCAAGGCTTTTCCTTTCCAGGTCACCCATATTTTGGTGGGCCTATGCAAGCAATAATTGCCACACTAACACCATTTTTACTTTGCTCCTTTGACTCTAAACCTTAAATTAAAAAAAAAAACCTACTTAAACTTTTGAGGTTAACATAAACTAATATGCATATGCATGGAAATGTAAAATATACTATGCCTTCAATGTTTAAGGAGTTACACAAATAGCATGGCTTTAAATTACTTTGTGTACCGCTAAGAAATGTTATAATGTACATCTGGAGACTTGAGGGACAAAGTAATTATACATGGGTTCTGTTTTATTTCTTCTTAATGTTCCTTGATTGTATATTCAAAATTAAGGTGTCAGCAACGGGATTTCTTCTGAGAACTCTGTTTATTGGTGATTGTCCTTCCACGGTAACTTTATCTTGCCCTCTTTCTTTGCATCATTGTTCTCATAATTAAAAATAAAAAATCTTAAATTAAAAAAAAGAAAGTAGAGGTTTCATTGCATATTACACAAATATTTACAGACTTTATTATGTGCAAGATACAATTCTAAATAAATTAAGCTAAAAATTGTATTATTATTTTATGGAGCTTATATACTAAAGAAAACAGTTGTATGTATACAAATACAATGAACTTGGAAAGAATTTCTGAAATTTTGATGTTATTATCAATATCAAACTAAAATCATATTACAGAGAAAGCATTTGTTGTGTGGAACAGGAGCACTTTTTAAAACAAAGCTCAGTTGAAATGATCTCATGGGGGTAGGGGTGGATAGGATGTTTGACTTACATGTGGCCAACCTGGATTTGATCTCCGAATCACATATGGTCTCCTGAGCCTGCCAGGAGGATTTCTGAGTACAGAGACAGGAGTAACTCCTGGCAGCTGGATGTGGCCCAAAAACCAAAAAAATAAAAGATTTACTAATTTGTGAAAATATAATTTATAATAATTAAGAGTGATTTGATGATGACCATGAGATAACACAAATGGCTGGACTCCTTGCTTTACAAGCAGGAATCACAGTTCGATTTCTAGTACCATATGGTTCCCCAAGCACTCCTAAGAAATGACTCCTTGTCTAATATGCAGACATCCAGGAAATAAAAATACACTTAGCTAAAAAGATGAGTCTGAAGAGAAATGTGGAAAAGATAACTTATGGACCTTTCTTTAACTACCAATTACTGGGAGCTGGAACCACTTAGGGCATAACCTCTCATTTGGAGTCATGTATTCACTCTTGTGTCTGCCAACTTTCCCAAAAGAAGACATTTCAGAAACTTTTAAACTAGCTTCCTCAGACCCTTTTTATGATAGTAAAAATTTAGCCTTGATAGATTAAGATGGCTAGGCCCCTGACCAAAAAAATATTCTTCTTCTCCTTCTAATTACTGTTTCTAAGCAATAAATATTGTACATAGAGGACAATCAAAACTCACAATTAATGAGACCGTGAGCACACTGACACCATGCTTTTCTCCCTATGCCTATCTCTTTTTCTTAACTTCAGATTCAAAAACCTAAGACTGGTGTCTGATAACTCCTGAGAAATGCTAGGTGTGGCTAAAGAATTTTTTAAAGATATTTTTTTTTGTTGGGCCCCAGAGAGATAGCACAGCGGTGTTTGCCTTGCAAGCAGCCAATCCAGGATCTAAGGTAGTTGGTTCAAATCCCGGTGTTCCATATGGTCCCTCGTGCCTGCTAGGAGTTATTTCTGAGCAGATAGCCAGGAATAACCTCTGAGCACTGCCGGGTGTGACCCCAAAACAAACAAACAAAAAAAAAACCTATATATATAGTATATATATATAGTTATATATATATATATAGTTTTTTTGTTTTGTTTTGTTTTGGGGTTACACCCGGCAGTGCTCAGGGGTTACTCCAGGCTCTATGCTCAGAAACCACTCCTGGCAGGCTCGGGAGGATCATATGGAATGCCGGGATTAGAACCATCGTCCGGCCCCTTTTAAATAATTTTTTTAAAATTAATATTTATAGCCTCTAGATTTTTGCTTGTTTGATTTTTGCCCTCTCTTTTTTTTCTTCTTTCCTTCAAACAGAACCACCTAACTTGAACCAACTTGTTCTGCCTCACAAACTGAGGGTGAAATAATGGAGGGTCCCAAGATCAAACAGTCGTATGAACACTGAGTAGAAATAAAAATGATCAGACTCAGGTACCAAATCCAAAGCCACCGACAACAGGATTGATACCCAATCTACAACAAACTATACACAGAGGGGACCGCTTATACTAGCAGCCCAGGGACAGTAGAGGAGGATATAGGATGCATGCTGGGAACAGGGGGAGCCAGAGGGCAACATTGGTGATGGGAATGCCCCTGATTCAATGTCATTATATACCTATAATTTTACTGTGAATGATTTGCAATCCACTTTGGTCAAAATAAAAATTATTATAAAAAATCAAATTTAATTTAAAAAAGAAATGAAAAACTTGAATATTAAAAACGTGACTTAAAGAAATAACAATAATACTTCATAAAGACAAAAGATGTTAAATGTTATTTTTGTACCCATAACATGACTTCAAAATTTATAATTAAATACTTGACAGAATAAAAAAAATTGATATTAAGCATCATGGAAGATTTTCATGTAGGATTATGAATATAGTATTATAGAGGCTAAATGGATATAGAAAATATTTTTAAATATATTCACTGCAAACTTACTTTTTTGCTATGTATAACACTATTTCTAAAATGAAGAATGAACAGTTAACTCAAAATTTAGTAAGACTAACATTATGATACTCATAATATAAATATTAATAATCTTCAGATAATTTAAATTATTCAGAGAACAACATCTAACCAAGATGAAATAATATTAAGGATTAATTATAGTAGAGTGATGAGAAAGACAGAGAAAGAAAATAAGATGGGAGGAGGAAGAGTGGAAGGATAGTTAGGAAGTTATGATGCATGAAAATTAAAATCATAAAACTATTAATTTCCTAGCAATTAAATACCTTTCTAAATGATAGAACAAAGAAGAAATTAAAATAAATGATAAAAATATTTTCAATTCAGGTCTTTCCCACCAGGAGTACCAGGTGCCATTTCTCCCTGGCTGCCCTCCACCAGGCAGCTTCACCCTGCATCTTCTGCAGATTAAGGACACACCAAGGAACCCATAATGGAGACACTGGACTTCTTTGTCATCTAGGCTTGCCCAAAGTTTTTGCCTCACAGTTCTCACACTATGCGCTAGTTCTCATACTATGTACTTCTCTCTGGCTGCACTGTACTGGGATGCCCCAGCATTGCTGGCCAAATATCAAACACAAAACATTTCAGATGTGTTAGCATCCTCATAACAAATTCATTCCTTTCGCCCCACTAACAACAAGTGTTTCTTTTAATATTTTCTTAAAACATTTCAACAATTGCCCTCTACACAATGGAATCACGAGTTATTCTCCCCTATGCAAACTGAATTAGCATGTTAGAGTGCATTGTTAGATTAACAGACTATAGAGAGTAACATTGTGCTGAAATATTATATATTACATTGTGTTCGGATCTCAGACAATTAGGAAACTGAATATCAAATCACAGCATCCACAAATCTTAAAAAACAATGAAGGAATTATAACAGAATCTTGGTGATTCAAAACATAATGAGAGATTGCTCTGAACAGCTGAAGAATTTAAAAGACATGGATAGATTCATAGAGTCATAATCTCCCAAAGCTGAATAAGGAGGAAGTAAAAATTCTAAACAGGTCAATCACAAATAAGGAAATGTAAATAGTAATTTAATATCCTCCCAAAAACAAAAGTTCTGGTTCAGATGAGTTCATTGGTAAATTTTGTGAAGCCCTCAGAAAAGACTTTCTACTTTTACTCATTATGCTCTTCCAAAACATCTCAATGTGGGTCAAATACCTATAGATTATGACCAGAAATTAAAAATTACATTTAAAAATTTAGGCAGAACATTCCAAGATTTGGGTCTGAAAGGCATTTTAATTATCTGACAAGAGATTTTTGTTGCAAACAAAATCAAAAATAAATAAATGGGACTACATCAAACTAGTGAGTTTCTTCCTGGCAAGAGAAACAGGCTAAAACTAAAAGGCAGTTAACTGGGAAAATATTTGCATACCACACTTCCGATAAGAATATATATGAAGGATATATAATGTATTAACAAAGATCAACAAAAATTTTGAAAATTTATCAACAAACAGGGATGTGAAGTACACAGATACTTCTCAGAGGAAGATCATCAGTTGGCATAGCATCACATATCATTAGGGAAATCCAAATAAGATATCGTCTCACACCAGTGAGAATAATACATAAAGAACAGAAATGGACCGGTGAGGTGGTGCTAAAGGTAAGGTATCTTCCTTGCAAGCACTAGCCAAGGAAGGATGGTAGTTCAATCCCTCGGTGTCCCAAATGGTGCCCCCAAGCTAGGGGCAATCTCTGAGCACTTAACCAGGAGTAACCCCTGAGCATCAAATGGGTGTGGCC
>PVKC010024399.1:0-16875 GCA_004027635.1 Crocidura indochinensis | reverse complement strand
CTTGCTTTCTTTTTTTCTTTTCTTTCTTTCTCCAAGTAGAAAACTTCTGCAGTAAACATTTTGGAATGTACAAATATGAATATTTCTAAGAGATAAGATACATAGGGGTCAGAAAGATAAGTCAAGGAACTTATTACCTGGGTTCTGTCCCTAGTATCATGTGGTCACCAGAACACTATATGGAGTGACCCCTGAATATTGAGCTGGAAGTAGCTTATGAGCACTACATTTATGGCATATTCCCCTCCCCAAAGATATATACCTAAAAGTATTTGTTAGGTTGAAGGATTTGCATGCTTAAATTATCCATACTATTGTTGAATTGCCTTTTAAAAAATAAAGGGAGCATCCCTTTACATTTCTGCAGCTAACATGTGAGAATGGTCAATTGTTCACACAATTGACAATAGTGTATAAACTAAGCTCCAGTTTTTGAGAATCTGATACCACAAACCTTTTTAATCCTGCATGAATGTCCCATACAATTTACATAAGTTTTACTTATACATGTATATAAGAAGATGCACTTTTCATTTATATGATTTTTTTCAAAATGCCCTTATATGTTTTTATTTAATGTATCATTGTTCTTGGCTTAATGGTATAAAGAAATTTGTTATGTATCAATATTCACATATTACTTGTTTGTGAATAGCAGAAAACTTAAAAAACTATTTTCTCTTCTGATTTACTAAATTAGACTCCTGGATCTTATTTACTGAACTTATTTGCTAAATATGATAAAATATTTCCTATAATTTAATGAAGTGAGTTAATTTAAAATACTTCTTTAGGGTCTGAAGAGATAGTACAGCAAGAAAGGAATTCTTTATTTGCCTTAAGTCTACCTGGGTTTAATCCCTGGCACTCCATTTTGTCCTCTAAACCCCACTAGGAGCGATCCCTGAGTGCAGAGCCAAGAGTAAGTCTTGAGTATTGTCAGATGTGACCAAAACAAAATAAAAATTTGTGTGCATGAGAAGTACTTAGTGTGAAGGCATTCGTGTGACATATTTGTCTAAATGGTGACCTACTAAGTTCACTGATCAGCCTGTTTATTCACTGCAACCATTTTTTGAATCATTATCATAACCAAAACCATTTCTCTTTTAACCGAGTCTCTCTGGTCTACTGACTCACTCATAAGCTTTCCTGTGTACTATCACACTGTCTCAGTTACTGAAGTTTTACTATACTTAGTTTGATAATATACATACGTTCTTTAAACTTGACTTGGTAGTAATTATGTTTGTTTCAGATAAATTTTAGAGTTCAGTTAAATAGGCTAAACTAAGTTAGACTATTTAACTTGAATTTATTGCCAGTATAATTAAAATTTCTGTATTTTCAATATTATCTTTTTATTCATGAACATAGTATGTCTCTTCATATATCTAGGTTTTGTTTTATGCTCTTCTTTAGTTTTGTGTTTTGCTCTAGAGAGGTCATTCCCATTTCTCATTATGTTTACTCCTGGGTATTATACATTTTCTCTGGTAATTTATAATTGGATTGAAGGACATAAGAAAAAAAATTTTTATTAAGTTTATCTTATCTTTGGCATCTTACTGCATACTGGTAAACATCAATAATTTTTTTTTTTTTTTGGTTTTTGGGTCACACCCGGCAGTGCACAGGGGTTACTCCTGGCTCCATGCTCAGAAATTGCTCCTGGCAGGCACGGGGACCATATGGGGCACCAGGATTCGAACCGATGACCTTTTGCATGAAAGGCAAACGCCTTACCTCCATGCTATCTCCCGGGCCCCGACATCAATAATTTTTAACTTGGGTACAGAGCATTAGTACAGTGAGAAAGATACTTGTCTCGCATGTATTTGTCTCAGATATGATCCCTGGCCTATGTGTGACCAAGACAAACAAAAAAAGGTGGAAAAATAAAATCAATTTAAATTTTAGTTTTTGGAATTTTTTATACATAATCCTTTTTTTTTTTTGTTTTTGGGCCACACCCAGTGACGCTCAGGGGCTACTCCTGGCTATGCACTCAGAAGTGGCTATGCACTCAGAAGTCGCTCCTGGCTTGGGGGACCATATGGGAAACCAGGGGATTGAACCGTGGTCCGTCCTAGGCTAGCGCAGGCAAGGCAGGCACCTTACCTCCAGCGCCACTGCCCGGCCCCATACATAATCATTTTAATAGCTAATATGAACAGTTTTATCTGTTCTTTGCCAAATTTTAATTTATTTTTAAAATGTTCTCTTTTTTAAAGATTAGTGTTTGTAATAGCTAAGAGTTACAGAAAAGAGTCTCTTCTTCCTGGCTTTAAAATATATATATATACATATATATCCAATGTTTTTCTATAAAATATAACATCTGATATAAATAATCCATTTATCTATAAATTAAAAAACAATGCTATTTTGTCAAGTGCTTTGAGGACATTTGTTGATGTAATATGGTTAGACTCTAATGAAATATTAATATGGTGGATTGATAGATTTTTCTTTTATTGACTGATTCTTAAATTATTGGGATAAATTCTGACTGATGAATTATAATGTTATATACTATAGGGTTTGTCTCACTAATGCCTAACTTAGACTATTTATAATGAAATCAACTAAAAAATTCCAAAGATTGTAATAATATGATAGTAGTACTTCTTATATTCCCTTTCTCTCCACAGATAGTATTGATTCAGTCTGAGGGCAATTTCCTGTTCGTCTTCATCTTTCTACTTCTATTTCTTTTTTTGAATTCTCTGCTATATCTAAAAGGACTATTCAGTTTCAGGGAATCAAATGAGAGAAATTTTTTGTTTTTCTGTGCTCCGAGGTAGTTTTGAAACATAAATGTTCCTCTGAAGATCTAGTGAACCATGAACAACAGCAACAACAATAAAAAATGGGCTTTTAAAAAGTGTAATTATTCATTATCTTCTAAATTTCTTCTCTGGTTCTTTTATTGAACTATTTTACTTATAATTAAGTCACATGATACTTTTCCCTAGAAGTGTTTTATTTAAATATAGATCTCTAAGTTTAATTGTTTAAAGTTGCATTATGACACTTTTTAGTCTCCTTTATATTTGATTTTTTTTTGGCTTTCCCCAGTTCTGATGTTGTTTATCTTCATTTTTTCTCTTTATTTGTGTTAATATTGCAAGGTTTTTTTTTGCTCTTTTCAAAGAACTAAGTTATCTTGGGCTATTGGGAGAAGAAGGTGTTCTTTTAAAATGATCTTTTTCTATTATTTTAATTAGTCCCTGCCTTCTACTTTCTTTGGGGTTACTTTTATTCATTGTGTGCCTTATACTGAAGGGCTTAGTTCATTTAAGACTTTTCGCTTTCTATTAAAATGATAACTTTTTTTTTAGTGCTCTTTGGTCACATCATATTTTTTCTTGATTTGCTTTTATTTGCTGTCACTTTGTTTTTGCCTTTAACATGAACATGCAATCAATATAATTTTTGTATTCTAGAACCTTACAGAGGATAGTTTTATACCCATGAATTTATTTTTGAATGAATATTTGTAAAGATTTCATATTTTTGATTGACTGTGGAGTTCTATTATTATGCTTTTATTTTAAATTTAATCTGAAAATCTAATTTTTTAAAAATAAATGTTTATAGACTATGTGGTCAATTTTTCCTTGATGACTCATATTATTATCATTTTGGTACTATATATTTTAGGGTTTTTTTGTTTGTTAGGTGCATTAAAGCTTATAACTATGACTGCTTTTTACAGTCTTTTTTTTTTTAATAAAATAGACATTTTCCCTTTTGGATACTAAACATTCCTTTACTTATTGAATGCTTATGATTTTAGTTCTATTTTTCTTATACAATATTGCAAATCTTTAGTAAGCTAGTTCTCACATAACAAGTAGAAAACAATTCTCTTTTTTTAATACATGATTTTAACTCACAAACATTTGTTAAGTTTACTGAGATGTTTGGATTTATTTATACTGTTTGTTTACCAAGTTATATCATTTTTATTTATTCCTCCCTTTAACCATTTTTTGGTGTGGGTCAATTTTTTTTTGCTTGGTTTTTATTTCTATTTCTAAATTATCTGTGGGATCTAGCATTATGGCAATAACACATAATCTCTAATGTGCATGTTCAGCTTACATTTTCCTCTTCAAGAAGAGTCTCAGCAACAGTTTCACTTTAGTTGGTTTTGTTTACCTGGGGGCCTCCCAAGTAGTGCTCTACTACCCTTCCTGGTAATTCTCAGTCTGAGAATGCAGTGCAGCTTGAACCCCACAGTGTCAGGATTACCTGGGACACTCCAGTGGTTTTAGGGCCTCTAGGGTAGACTAGGCTGCTCTGAGTACAAGTGGTGCCAGAGATGAAACTAGGGCTGGTTGCTTATTCCTTCACCCCTGCACTTCTTCTCAGATCGCTCTCTCTCACTTTTTTATGTTATGTGTCCCACCCATACCCACTCCCTTTCTATTTCTTTCAACATAGAACAATCTGTAATTTTGATTTCAGGCCTTTCCCTAATATGATGCATTTTGTGGTGTTTATATTTAAATATAAATAATTACATTTGGTTAAACCCTATTTTAAATTTTTGTTTCTTCTCTCATGGTTATTTTGTGGTTTGGGCACATAAAGCAAATACCTTAAGTCCTGTACTATCTCTCTGGCCCTGTATATATTTATATTTATTATTATGTTTGGATTTGAGGACCACATCTAGCAGTAATCAGGGCTTTCTCTGGCTGTGTGCTCAGGGATAAATCCTAGAGGAACTTGGGGGAATATATGGGATGCCAGGGATTGTACCCAGGCCAGCTGTATGTAAGGCAAGCACCCTACCCACTGTGCTATCTCTCCAACTCCCTGACATAAAATTAATTTTATCCATCTATCTATCTATCTATCTATCTATCTATCTATCTATCTATCTATCTATCTATCTTCTATCTCTCTCTCTATCTATCTATCTATCTATCTTCTATCTCTCTCTATCTATCTATCTATTTATCTATCTATCTATCTAGGTTTTGGTTCACACCTGGAGTGCTCAGGGGTTACTCCAGGCTCTCAGGGGACCATATGGGATCCTGGGAATCAAATCCAAACCGTCTGGGTCAGCAGCATGCAAGGCAAACACCCTACTGCTGCACTATCACTCCAACCCCATAAAATTAATTCTTAAATAGTCTGAGTTCTTTCATTTATGAACATAAATAATTTTATCTTCTACTTATATACTTATATAAAAACTTATATACAAGTAGAAAATAAAAATAAAATATATATAATTAGAAGATAAATATAAAAATAACATGAGTACATATACATATATCCTAGGTTCAGAATAACTACTGCTCGACTTTGGACAACATAGTTTTGACACATCCAATATTGTGAATGAGAAGTCTGATGACAAACCAATTCTAATTCTTTATGGGTAGTCCTTTCCTTCCTTCCTCGCTCCTTCGTTCCTTCTTTCGTTCGTTCTTTCCTTCTTTCCTTCCTTATTTCCACTATCTTTATTACTTCCATCATCATCATAGCCATCATAATCTTCTTCTTTACCTTTTTGAGGATATTTTTGTGGAGCTTTGTCCATATGAATATTAAATTTTATAGAATGTACCTCTAAGTATCCCGATTTTCTTACAGTTCATTGTTTATGTTATTTATGCTACATTTTATTTGCATTTCAACATTTTACTCTGTATTATAAATCTAACTGGGGGGTACAGCAGGTAGAAAAGTTGCAGGACTGTCAGAATCTCTGGGGTACCAAGCTGGTATGCACTGAAGGGGAGATAAATAGGGACTCCCCCCAAATGCCTCCTCATTCTGTGGGTCCCTCATGGTTGAAGGAGCAGGCATTGATTCTGACACAGTGAGACTTAGGTGCTTAGCAGGGCATCCCTTCCATCATCCTCTGCTTTTGGTGGTAAACTTTTGTAATCTCTTTTCTGCTACTTTTTTAGGCCTCTCTCCTCACTGCTGGAGTTCCAAGCACTGGCAGTGCTACTGGTGCTTGGCCTTGGAGGGGGCTGTTTTTCCACTCTTGGGCTTTATACTGAATATTTAGTTACTCTGGATGCACTCATTTCTTTCCACTTGTCTCCCTGGTGTGTGTTTGAGGCCATGTTATTTCCTACTCTATTTCCATCCATCTCATTGTGTGTCTCCCATTGTCAAGGAGTGCCTCAACCTTCTGGCAAGTTGACCATCTTCTTTCTTGTTTTATTTTTTTTTTAATTTTTTTGGACCACACCCAGTGACGCTCAGGGGTTACTCCTGGCTATGCGCTCAGAAGTCGCTCCTGGCTTGGGGGACCATATGGGAAACCAGGGGATCAAACCGCGGTCCATCCTAGGCTATTGCAGGCAAGGCAGGCACCTTACCTCCAGCGCCACTGCCCGGCCCCTCTTTCTTGTTTTCTAATGCCATCATGGAGTTACCCTATGCAAAGGGGCATCTTTTCTGCCATTCTCAGGGTGAGGTGATGCAGAGAAGAGGAGACAATGTTATCTTGATACCATTCACTGTTGATCTGAGTTAAAATTTGATTCTCTGGATTTTTAATAAAAAATTAGTGGAGTTTGGGGGAAGTAAAATTTGTTTTGCTGTTGCTAATGTATTTAGTCCTTACTTTTTTTGCTAGTTGCATGGCTAGAATTCATTTAATAAACCTTAAGAATTATGTAGACAGCATAATTCTTCCAAAGTTCCTCATCAAAATCCAAATATTCCGGAAGAGAAAACACTTCAGCTCGAATCAACTTTCTTCAAAGAGCATCCTAATTGCTTCATTTCCGTTGAGTTTGGGGAATCTCTCTGTATTCTGAGTATGGTATTAGGGGGTTGGCAAATATGTATGAAGCAGCACCCCTAAGGGGGTATACAGTTTGAATTGGGGAGGTTATTAGTGATTGAGGAACAGTCCTACCACATTTCCTTGTCACAATCTCATAAGGGCCCCACCCCAAAATTACTGTTTAGCCAAAATTCTTTGTGAAAACATCTTTGTCATCATAAAGTATCATTTAAATATCTTGTATAGGTTACTCTAGTCCAGTGTCCTTCCTATCCGAGTTTTTAAAATAGGTATGGTCTATTGCTTTCTACTTAATAGAAATGAATTTTCTTTAATTTGACTTTTATCTTCAAAAATAACTCACACTTTTGTGATTTGAGAACTGATGTATGCTCATGAAATAACTGTCATATGGAAAACACACTCAGAAAATATTTAATTCCTTCCCCCCAGATAATAGTCTTCTCACACTTTGTTACATTTCCTTTATTTTGTTTTCCATAAACATACATTTTTTTTCTCTTTCAGAATTGAGTTTAGTGTTGTTTCATTTAAAATTATACTGTGAGCATTTTCCTGTTCTCTGATCTCTTTTGCAAGTGTAATTTGAACTCCCAGCATCTACTCTGGGGCCCAGACTCTGAGGCCCTCCTGTCTTATGTTAAGTATCAGTTCAACACTGTTTGTTTGTTTGTTTGTTTTCTCTGATAACATTCTACATTTGGTTCAGTAGTGAAAAACTGAGTCATAAGTTACAGATATCTTTGAGACTTTTGCTATATAATGCCAAACTACTTTCAGAAAAAAAAAAATGGTACCAATTGACTTTCCTTCTAACACTATATAAGAATGTCTCCTATCTGTTACCAGCGGCAGATCTTGTCATTAAAAACAAAGGCACACACATGCGAACACACCCACATGTGAGGATGGGGTGTGTGTGTAATTTATAGGCAATAACTGTTGTTTCTGCTATTTTCAATCTGTTATAAGGCTCTTGGGCAGTAGGGGAAAGTAGGAGTGTGGGAGAGTGAGCCAGTGTCAATGAATCACTGGGGTGAGGCCCGGAGGAGGAGGAAGAGGGGTGGGCATCCCAGAGGAGAAGGGTTGGACCAGGTCCGAGATGCGACAGTGGGTTGCTTCTCAGTTGTGCTCACTCACATCTGGGGAGGCGGCACCGTGACACTGCGTTCACCACAGCTCGCCCCATCCGAGCAGGGCCCCCACATGTCCTCTGCTCATCAGTGCCCTTCCCAGACACGGAGAAGTCATCAGCAGCCAGGGGAGCTCAGTGAAGAGGAAAGAGAAGGGGCAGAGGCACAAGATTCTCTCCGGCGCTGCTCTGGGCCATGCTGTGTGACTGGTCTCCAGAGGAGTCACAGCGGATGCTGGCAGGAGCTGGGCGCCAGGGTGCTGGGCATCTGCAGGCCTGGCCTGCATGTGACACTCACAGGATGTCATGGGGAACTGCTTTGGAGTGGCTGAGAACAGAATCTGGCTTAATGCTTTTAACAAGTTAATGTTTGTGCTCATGGGCTCTGTGCACATTTAAGAATTAATTAAATCCTTTAAGGAAGTCATTTATGTTTGAGACCAAAGAAGACACTTAGGACCTGGAACATCCCAAAGAAGAAAGCTCTATCCCAGCCTTTCTGCTTTGGCAGCCCTCACAAGACCCACTTTCCTAACCCTGATTCCCCAAATCCTCAGAGTACTCGGGCATCTTTAACCCATTCCTTCCCCTGAGGCTCCTGGGAGGCATATTAAACTCAGGTAATTTTCAATTTTATCTAAGGTGTCTCTATCCAACGCTGTTTCTTCAAAGTCTGCAATGTGGGATTCAAAATCTCTCAGCATCATCAAAGTCTTAGGAAAATATATTACTAGGAAGTGGAGCTGCTACTTGTGTGTTAATTACAACAAGCCTGGCTGCCGCACAAATAATCTCCAGCGTCAGAAACATCAGCCCAGGCAATATCAGGAAAAAACAAAATCCTTTTCAGAAAACATCCAAAATTCACGTTTTTCCCCTTGGAGGAAAAAAAGTATGATTCATTGTGAAGCTAAATTCCATCTACTTAGTTGCTCTTATAAAGAGATCTTACTGATATTTCAAATGTTCCGCTCTTAAAAGAAAAGAAATGCAAGGGAGATTTTCAGGGTACAGTCTTAGAATGTCTCTATTTTCTGTTAATTATCAGTGAAAGGGGGTGACTAGCCCTCCTGAACCAGTAATTGGATTGTGGCAAGATCATGCCCCCACATCCTACATATGTGTGTTTGGTTACATGTCTTTTTTTTTTTTTTTTGGTCTTGGGTCACACCTGCCAGCGCTCAGGGGTTATTCCTGGCTTAGAAATTGCTTCTGGCAGGCTCAGGGGACCATATGGGATGCTGGGATTAGAACCACCAGCATGCAAGCCAAACACACTACCTCTATGCTCCTGGTTACATGTCTTTGTCTAGGTTGTTCTTTCTGTTTCTTCATTTATAAATTGAAGTTGGGGTTGGCTCAGACATGTGGGTCTTGTCTCTTCTCTAAAGAAGCAGATATCTCCCAGAGCCCAGCACCTTGGGTCTGAGACCCTCAGGGACATAATAGAAGTCAGCCTCTGGTTCTTCCAGAAAAATGGTGAAGACCCCTAGCTCTGACATCAGGAGTTCTGAAGTGTTAAAGGCCAGACGCTAATGAAAGGAGGGCAAAAGAGTGAGTGAAAGTATTTAAAATTAGAGCTTTTCTTGAATGGGGCATACAGGCTGATTAGTTCTATTTATTTTTAACTTTTTGTGGTGGAGGTTCCTCCTAAGCAGTGCTCAAAAGAGCTGGAGGTCACTCCTGATGACATTCAGTCTATCAGGTTAAATAATTCAATGTTCTAGTCCAGTGATATGATGCCTATTAAGTCTAGTGGTACAATGGGTCAACAGAGTCACACCAGTGATGCTTGGTGACCTCCAGAGTCATACATGATGTGTACTTATAAACTATGTGTTCTAAATATTGAAGTATCTCTGTAGCCCTCATCAGAACACTTTTTCTATGTGCCACACCCAGAAGTAGTCAGGTTTTATTCTTGATCTGTGCTCAGCAATCTCTTTTGGCAGACTTGTGGACTATATGATTTGCTCAGGATGAAATTCGGGTGAGCGGCATGCAAAGAAAGTGTGCTATTCAACTATCTCTCTGCTTCTTCCCTCCTCTATCAGAACTTCTATTTGAGGGGGGGTGTTGGTCACACCCGGTGAGGCTCAGGGTTACTCCTGGCTCTGTTCTCAGAAATCACTCCTGGCAGGCACGGGGGACTACATGAGATGCCAGGATTAGAACCACTGTCCATCCTATATTGGCTGCATGCAAGGCAAATGCCCTACCATTGTGCTATCTCTCCAGCCCCTCATCAGAACTTCCTTTTTGTTTTTTTTTTTGGGGGGGGGCACATTCGGTGACCCTCAGGGCTTACTCCTGGCTATGCACTCAGAAATTGCTCCTGGCTTGGGGGACCATATGGGACGTTGGGGTATTGAACTGCAGTTCATCCTAGATCAGCGTGTGCAAAGCAAACGCCCTACTTCTTGCACAATTGCTCCAGACCCCATCAGAACTTCTTAAGGAGACTCAGCCATGCAGATCTGCATGATGGTCAGCTTGATCACCCTTATGAGGGAGAAGCTGGCCAATGCCATG
Source organism: Crocidura indochinensis (assembly GCA_004027635.1). Taxonomy (NCBI): domain Eukaryota; kingdom Metazoa; phylum Chordata; class Mammalia; order Eulipotyphla; family Soricidae; genus Crocidura; species Crocidura indochinensis. The sequence continues at coordinate 6,418 of PVKC010024399.1, read as the reverse complement.
TGTACAGAGACTTTAGGAAATTCAGGAATTCCCACATCAGATAACCAGGATAACAGATCACAGACTGCAGAGATCCTCTATCCCTCTGCCCACTCTCTAGAGGAAGCACCTTGGAGAGTTCCCAGGGTCTGCCACACCCGGTACATGCCCCTTTTCCTGCACCCCACTCACACCTCTTCTGTGAGAACAGCAGGCCTCGGGCCAGAACCTGCTGCAAGGCTCTGAGTCTGTGTGCAACCAGAATTTAATAACATTGCTCCCATTTTATTTATTTTTATAATTACCTTTAATTTAGAGTAAGTGATACAAATTTCCATTTAGGGTAATGATATAGTTTCCTTTTAAATGTATTAAAGTAAAAAATAGTGAATTAATTAAAAAAATATTAGCAGGGGTACACAGACTTGGCAACCCTGGGAAGGTGCTTTATTGCAGAGTGTTCCATATAAGAGAGCAGAAGAAGGCAGTGTGTGGAGCCTGCAGCCAGGCTTAAAAAAAATAAAAGATCCTCTTCAAGTGATTTTATTTTCTGAAATAGCTGAATAAGTGACTCCAAAAATTAGAATTTTAGGCAGAGTGCTATAGGAAAATCCATGAAGACAGGACCTATTGAACCCAGATGTTTAAATTGATTCAAGCTGCTGAAAGTGAACCAGGAAACTCCAGACAGACAACCTTCTCTTTGTGAAGATTCTTAACTTTCTTGGAAAGACTAAGAACTCCCAGTGAACTTAAGGTATCCACTGTGTGAAAATAAAATTTTCAAATATTAAATAACATTGTAATTGATTCTGATTTCTCCTTCTGCTCTTCAGACACTCTGCATCTTGCTTGACTATCTCCAATGGGGTCTATACTGTGTTCTCTTAGTTTAGTATAGGCTGAGATTCTGCTATGCTCTAAAAGAGACCTGTTTATGTCCCTCTTTATAGTTCATCTAGTAGATAGAAGATTATCATTTTCTTTTCATTCACTCACCCACCCACCATCCCTCCCTCTATCCTTCCACCCACCTATCCATCCATCCATATGTCCATCCATACATACATACACATCCAGCCATACATACACACACAGCCAGCAGCCAACCACCCATCCATCCACCTTCCCACCCATCCATTCATCTACTCACCCACCCACACATCCATCCATTCAGCACTCACACATCTGTCCATCCACAAACCCACCCACATATCCATCCTTTCATCCACTCATCTCACCCCTCTTTTCCAAAGAAAAGACCAAAGAACTGTCCATTCACGCAATTGTCTATCAGCAGCTTAATTATATTTACAAAGAATATTTTTGTATATTTCACAATAAAACTTTAAAAAATTGGTTATGTACACCCGAGCATTTAGGTGGACAATGGGGACACCAAAAAAAAAAAAAAAGAGAACGAGATATTGTCACTGCATCACAAAATTTATAGCCAGGGGAGACAGAAATGGAGCCAGAAGCTACTCTGTGCCAGGCATAGGAATGCAAAGCCCTCTTCTCTCTCACTGCTGGACAGAGAGGACTGTGGAGTCCATGGATACTGGGGGTGAACAAGTGGTTTTGTAGATCAGAGGTTGCATATGCTGATCCTTGGCCAGCTGGGGTTTTGGAGTGAGATGACAGGCGTTGCAGAGCCTGCAGCAATCTGTCCCCAGATAGTGAGAAAGTACCCAGCCTGTGCAAAGGGCACACAAGAGCAGAGATTCCCCCATGGGGCTCCAGCAGGAACAAGACTGGCAGCAACCGCAGCTGTGCTGGGGCGTAGGCCAAAGGAATAGTTATGTAGAGGGTGGACTAGAGGTAGGGGAAGGTGGGCAGGCAGAGAGGCCTAACATGACTAGGATTCCAGCAGCAAACAGACACAGCAGTCTGAGGCTCCCAGTCAGGGCCTCTGCAACCAAAGCCAGAGCAAGTTTCCCAGGTCTCTGCAGTACTTTCTATGCCCAATTCATATGCTTGGCCAAAGGCCAGGGTAGACTCCCTACCCCTGTGAGTATGAACTGGGACAACTCAGGTGTGACAGAAACACTGTCTCCTGGTCACTTTGCTGGCTAGAAACAGCCTGACTGAAGCTCATTTCTATCCTCCCTATTCTCCACCTACATGGAAATGGCCATCTAGCTCCTTCTGTCCAGGTGCCCTGTACTCCCTGTCAAGTACACTTTACGAGTATGGATTTATTTGTTATATTTTTGGCATTATTTTTCCCTATAGATGCCTGGAGGGAATGAGTTTTCTTTCAGATTCTTTTTCCTACACATGCCTGTAAGAGAGGTATGGGGATAGGAGTCTCACACAGGCAGGATGTGCAGGATGCGGACCTGTTTGTAAACCCACAAACCAAGGTAGCATCAAATCTCCAGGGTCTGACATGCCAATTGGGCATAAACAGAGTGTGAATAAGACTCAGCTGAGCATGCAGACCTTAGAGTATGAGGGAGAGGGACATATATGAAGTCTAGGAAGAAATTAGGAGTGGGGGCTGCATTAAAGTCTAAAGAGAGGGAGCACACCAAATTCCTCCATACCTCTTCCAAGTCACAGGGCTCCCCCAAAGAAGTGTATATAAAATCTCTTTTCTCAAAGCAAACAAGCAAAGCCCTGCAAGGCAGATCCCATTGGAGTTCAGACTCTTTCATCAGTGGCCAATTGGGTAGGGTGAGAATTGTCCCTGCATAGAGTGTCATTCTGTATCAGGGCATGCTGGAGAAGGCCCAGCGTTCCTTTTTGACCTCATGCTGCACCCTGGTGCAGGAGGTAGAGGCAGTGTGGTTCAGGCCCCAGATGTGTATGGAGTCCTCTGGGCATGGTTGGTCCCTGTGTTAATAAATAACGTGAAAGAGCACAGGCAGGGAACAGTAGATGTAAGACTGGGCCAGAAGGTGACTAGATGGTCAGAAAGGCCTGATAGGTTTCTGAAAGGATGGATAAAATATTTTACCAAATAGCACTTCTTTGCTTTCAAGTAACAAGAAATCCAACCCAAACCAGCATAATGCAATGGGAGATTAAGTCAGCTCTAATCACTGTAGTGTGCAAAGGGCGTAGCTTTAGGTACTATCTTATCAGGAACTGTCTGCTGTCTTCTCTCCTCTTTCTTCCTGAGATGACTTTCTCCAGCTGTAGCACCCCTGACCTGAAGCAGTTTTAAACTCTTGCTATCAAAACAGCTACTAGTCAGGCCCTCACCCTTCTTCTCACTGAGGTCAATGGTGGGATAACCCAATTGGCTCAAATCAATCCTGAAGTCAGGATCTTGGCAGTTAGCCGCATCCCACTCGAGCTCCAGAGGTCAGCTCTGGGAAAAGATTTCTGGAAGCACAACCCAATGCTTAGGACTTTAGTGGGATATCAGAAAGTTTCCTGCTGGCTCCTCTAGAAAGCAGAGTTAACCAGACCCAGATTCCACTGTCAATTAGGATGTGCCATGAGCTCTATTTCTTCCACTTTGCACCCCACTGGCCTCACTTCAGGGAGCTAGAGACAGGTACGTTTGATTCCCAGGCCAGCTGAGGGAAAGTTAGAGTTACAATACACTTTGGCGATTAAAAATCTGCTACTGACTTCAATGGCAATAAAATATCCACTGTTTATGAGTAATTAGTCACTTCTGGAAATGACTTCTATTCCTTTAAATTTATGGGGTGCCTTGATTTATGCATTTCATGGGGGAACGTCACGTTATATCACATCAGCCTGCTATAACTTGGTGCAAATCAAACCCATGGATGAGCAAATGGAAACCTCTTCTTCCTGAAGTATGTTTCTCAGTGATGCGGACTTTGGCCCCTACTCTGCTTTTTTTTTTTTTTTTGAGGCCACACCCAGCAGTGCTCAGGGGTTACTCCTGGCCCCTGTGCTCAAAAATCACTACTGGCTGGCACGGGGAACCATGTGAAATGCCAGGGGTAGAATTCAGATTCTTCCAAATACCCTATCTCTGTGCTATATCTCCAGCCCCTCTATCTGCTTTCTTTTTTTTTTTTTTTTTTTTTTTTTTTTTTTTTTTTTTTTGGATTTTGGGTCACACCTGGCAGTGCTCAAGTGTTACTCCTGACTCCATGCTCCGAAATTGCTCCTGGCAGGCAGGCTCGGGGGACCATATGGGGCACCGGGATTCGAATCGATGACCTTTTGCATGAAAGGCAAACGCCTTACCTTCATGCTATCTCCCAGGCCCCCTATCTGCTTTCTTAAGAAAGACTTGGAGACTATATACTGAGCACCTTAGTCCGGAGCATCTGAACTCTGGCTGCAGCCACTCACCACCCAACAGTTGCCTCTGGGAGGATGTCTCATATCTGAGTGGAAGAAACTTATAATGAGCAACAAGGGCCTGGACTTTATGCCAGGGCCTGGAATCCATGCCAGTCTCTGCAAAGGGCTGAGGAGGTTTTCCTGCACCAGCCAACAGGCTCCTGATTCTTGGGCCCAGGGTCTGCTCATCCTACACAGCCCAGGATACAAGCAAGAGTCTAATCTTATACTATCTGATTGGAGAAAGAATTATTTTTAAAGTAGAGAGAGATCAGTAAACTTGGGATATAGTCAAGGAGAAGGTATTTTATTAAAGTTTATAGCAGCTGGTCTTCATTTAGCTACTTGGAGGATGAAGGAAAGAATATTCTAGAAGTTGTTGGTTTGTGCGCATCATCTATTCTTTGAGCCCCCTATCCACCCATCCAGTTTTTGCTTTTTTCTCCTCATTAAATTTCTTAAGGACTTAGGAGATGGTGAATAAAAGTGAACTACCTATCTACTAAGTTTCTGTGTTCAGACAGTCTTCAACTAACTTCTGACCTCATTTACCTTTCTATAAAATGGGTACATCAGACTAAGTGATTAGGAACTAGAGGCTCGCTGAGGTATTTCTAGCTCTGCCAGCCTATCACTGTCACTTATAACTTCCCTCATGTAGCATCTCTATGCAAAGAGAGAGGTACAGAGATCTCATTGGACAGGGAAACATTTTTCCCAGGCATCAGAAAACACAGAGAAGAATCATGGGAAATGAGATAAGATGGAGTTGGTGGAATTGTTGATGGAAGTGTTGACAGTGACTCACCTGTGCAAAAGGACAAGCCATGATGTTGGGTCTGTATCTATTTTACTCTAAGGAAAACTGGCCTTGGCTTGAGGACTTCAGCCCTCAGAGAGAAGAGCATTTTGATTGGGTCTAGCTTATTCCACCTCATACAGTAACCTTGCTTCTTTGGCACTACTGTTAGGAGTGTTCTCATAAGTTTCCTCTGGAGACAGCAAAAAGCGCAAGGCCTTTTCCATTCCTCTGGCCTCAAAGAAAGAGAACTGAAAACTGTCTTTGAAATGCTTTCCTCAATCCAATGATAGCTTTCAAGAGCCTGTAGTAACTAGGCTGGGGTCTGACTTTGGAGGAGATCATGTGACCATTTCCTGCCTCTGTCTTGGGTGTCTCACGATTCTGTGGGGGAGACCGAGGACCCTCAAGAGGTCTGGGAACCATCTTTAACATAATTATTTCTAAATAGTACTTTGCTATTGTTTTCATTTGAGTCTTTTTGCTCTCCAGTTCAGAGTGACATTTTTGTGATCATTAGCCAATTTCCATTTCTTCTGTGAATTGCCTGTTCCTGGGCCTTTTGTCCAGATTTCAAATGGGGGTGTTCAGTTTTTCCTCGCTGCTACAAGCACTTTTAAACATAAAAGCTTGGAAAGGTTGTTAAGACCTCAACTATCACATAGGTCTTGGGAAGGGTTTGCTTCCTGCAGTTTTGGAATGGAAGGGCAGGATTAAGAGGGATTAGAGGTGAGACAAAGACACTGTGCTGGCATCAGTGGCCTCCGGAGGAGCAGAAGGAGTGGTGGGTAGTGATGATTGTGGTAGAAAGAGCAGGAGAGGGGCGGAAGGAGCAGTGGAAGTGACTGTAGCCTTTGCAGAGCCCTTGCACCATGTCACTTGGCATTGATTTTCTTCCCAAACCCACACATGCCAGATGTAATGCTGGTGAAGCTACCTTGAGCTTACAGCCCACTGTTCTTTGAGAGTTAGACATCATCCCCTTGACTATATTTTATGTGCCCTTGAGTCCCAGGATAGAGAAGCTTTGGGAACTCCAGGTGGTAGATCGCTCTATTGGCAATTTCTGTCATTCACACCTCCACAGGGAGTCACTGAAATCTGAGAATGCCCCTGTCTTCTGATATCCTCTCCTAAGGCAAAACATCACCCGAGGTAAAGGGCTGGCACTGTCTGTGCTAGATCTTATTTGACCTGTGCTAGACCTTATGTCCACTAAGGGCATTGTCCCTTTGGTGGTGAAAGGAACAGTACATTGACAAACAGTTATTGTTTGTTCTAGAGCTCAGTTTTGTCTGATTGGTAATGGGTAGATAGCTTAGGTATGACTTGAGGATGGAGGAGAGAGATTAGTTAGCATAG
>PVKC010024398.1:0-16896 GCA_004027635.1 Crocidura indochinensis | reverse complement strand
AGAAAGAGAGAGAGAAAGAAAGAGAAAGAGAGAGAAAGAAAGAGAAAGAGAAAATGAAAAGATATAAAGGAAAAGAAAAAAAACAGGGACAGAACCGAACAGAGCAGGCTCCTTTAAACGGTGTATTCACTTTGAACCACCATGGCAGACTATACTTGTACTGCCACTGCATCCTTTTAAATCAAAATGTAGACAATGCTTTCTCCAGGCATCTCTCCTGCACCATTCTACAGGCTGGCAACAGACACCTGCTCCTGCCAGCAGCATTATAAAGGTGTTTCCCGGCCTGTGAGTGTGCAGACGATACATTCAAAACGCTAGAAACACCAGCTGAGCACGCCTGGGCATCTACTGACAAAGCAAAAACACTAATGTGAGGGACTACATGCCCCCCTTGTGTTCATTAGTGCTGCTTTCATTGGCCAAGATATAGAAGTCACATAAATACTCATCCATGGAAGAACAGATGCTGAAGACATGGGGTGTGGTTGTGTGTATACAGAGGCATTCACACACATGCTTAGAGTAGGATACTACTGAGATGTAACCAATTATAAAAATTTGCTATTTACATCAATATGAAATGACTTACACAGTAGTATGTTAAGTGAGCTCTTGACCAAGAAAAAATAATAACTTAATTCCACTCACATGTGGAAGAAAAGAGGAGAAAATAAGCAAAGACACTCTTACACTATAAAAGCAAAACAGTGGCTAATAGAGAGATAGTGAGGGGATAAACTAGACAAAGCAGATCAACTGGACATAGGGAATGACTCGATTTAACAGACATTAAAAACTCTTCTTCACACATACCCAAAAGTCAAACTCTTCTCTAGAGCACATACAGCATGATCTAAGCTAGGACACATAATTGAAAACAAAACAAGTGTCATTCAAGTTATTAAGATCGCTATACCGAAGCACTACTTGGGTGACCCTAAGAGTAGTCCCTGTCACCACATGGCCAAAAGTAGTTGGCATTCTCAGCACCTAACACTGAATTGCCTGCACAGATGGCTGAACATTGGTAGAGTATCCCCCAGTTCCACTGAGAACTGTTTGGAAGGTAAATTAAAAAAAAAAAACAGATTGAGGGACTAAAGAGATAGTACAGAAGGTAGGATGTTTGCCTTGCACACGGTTGACCTGTGGTCTTTGAGCTCACCAAGAGTGATTCTTGAGTGCAGATCCCTGTGTAACCCCTGAACATCTTTACATGTGACCCAAAAACAAAACAAGTAGATTGGGACAGGAAAGATAATACAAAGGATAAGGGACTTGTCGTGTACACAGACAACTAAAATTTGACGCTAGCATCATATCCAGTCCCCCATCATGATCACTCCTTAATCCAACCTCAGGAATAAGCCCTAAGCACAACCTGGTATAGTCCAAAAAATCTGTTTGGGGGCTACAAAAAAAGATTAAAATTATATCAAGTTTCATTTTCAATCACAATGTTATAGTCCTGAAAATCAATTACATGCTGCAATTAGGTTAATAAAAAGGATCTAAAAGAAATTTTTCAAATTCTTGAAAACAGTAATAATGAGGTATTGAGCTATCAGAACCTATGAGGCAAAGCAAAAGTAGTGCTAATAAGGAATTCCATTGCAATATGTTTACATGACAAAGAAATAATGTTTCAAACTGCGACCTAAAGGTGAAATAAAACCAGAAGGTTTTCCATGATGCCCTGACTTTGACATAGGATCTGTGCAAGAACCAGGATCTCTAACTCCAGAATAACTACAGAAACCTGACCTTGATAACTGTGACTGTAAAGAACTTTTACTGGGACCACAGAGAAAGACAACTTAGTGTGCCTGAAGCCTGTAGTTGGTCTTATGCCAGGGTACTTCATGGATAAGGTCTCCATGTTTGTAAGCCAAAAGTTTTTTCCTTTCTATTTTCCCAAATTTTGCTGCACCTTTGAAAAATAAAAAATAAAAACAAGCCACACACACATTTTTTCTTTTATTTTTTCTCTAATTTTTATAGAACTATGGGACACGAATTACTTTGTTTTACCGCATATTTCTGCATTTTTCTATAAAACTAAGAAAAAAGGAAAAAAGAAAGGATGGGGGCCAAGTGGTCTGCGTTTAAAAAAAATTGGAAGAATAATAACAAATAGGTCTCACATGAGGAAAAAAGTAGTACTCTTTAAGAGGAAATAGACTAAATATATATTTTAGAAGGCTATACAAATAATGAATGCCTAAGACTTAAGTTTTAATATTATTGTGAGCTGTGATCTTAAATAAAGGGAAAGAACAATTAGTTTCTTCTCTGTTGTTCACGTTTGATCAAGCAGTTTATAATCCTTGATGCTTTAACACAAAGCTGTGATTTATATGAAAATTTTAGGTCTCTAGCGAGGCAAGTAAGGAAAATGACATTTTCATAAAAAGTTTCTCTGCTCCTTTACTCGTGTCATTCAGGCAACAGTCTCCATTGCATGAACACAAAATTGCCGTTGGCTGTGACCTTCTCCCATGGCTTGATATCATCCCTACCAGGACCTCTGACAAATGAAAACAAACTGATTTCAAAGTCTTTCAAGGAACAAGAAATGTTCTTCTCTTGATATGACAAGTGTCTAATTTAGAGTAAAAAATATTGATGGAATTAAGAATGTTTGGTGTAAAGAAGAGAAGTCATCTGGGGAGCATAATATCTGCTGCTTATATTTGAAAATAAAATGTTATTTCAAGAGAATGTGCTCTTTCAGATCCAAAGTGGAAGAGTTAAAGAGAGGCCGCTTGGGAATATTTCACACACTGACTTGCAGACACAGAGATCTCATCTTCAAGGGACTGAGTTTCTGGCCTTGAAAGTATATAAGGAGAGGCTAACTGAATATTTGCCACAATCCCACTAGCAAACTCCCTATTGAAGCATGAGTATAAAATAAGACTTGACTAATGAATTCCCAGGGCCCTTGCTGTACTGAGACTCAATGACCCCTCAATGGCCTTTCTTCTCTATTAGAAGACCCTACTACCTAAGCCAGTGGATCATTTTGAAAAGGATAAAAAAAAAAAATTTCTACAGTTCTAGGTTTCTTAGCTATGGTAAAGTTAAAATCAAGTTCAGAAAGCCTTGGCAATGTGGTATCCGAATATGCTTAACACAGTACTGGCAAATGAAATTAATATTTAAATAATGCCTAAGATTAAAAGACTCCGTTTTTTTGTTTTGTTTTTGGGTCATACCTGGCAGCTCTCAGGGGTTTCTCCTGGCTCTACGCTCAGAAATTGCTCCTGGCAGGCTCGGGGGAACATATGGGATGCCACCGTCTCACTGCATGCAATGCAAATGCCCTACCTCCATGCTATCTCTCTGGCCCCTCTCAGATATTTTATATCAACCTGCATCAGGAATTTTTGCCATAACAGGTCTCCAGTTCTCAATACCCAATTTATTCATAAAATAAACTTCTTAGTAGTTAAAAAATATATATACAAACTGCACCCACACTTACAGTCACTATGTCTGCACCCAGTCAGTCCCATAAACTCACTCTGTTCTCAAAGGAGATGTTAGCTAAGTAGTGAAAAATTATAGGTACACCGACCATGCAGCCAAAAACTGACAATCTCTGGAGGAGAAGGCAGGCCAATTCCCTGCCTTGCCAAAGTCATGCCTGCTGCATCTATCACCCACAATCATTCTTCACCTATCCTCTATAACATTCTGCAGAGACACCAATCTGAACAGATCTTTAGGTATGCCGGTATTTAGACTGGTTATTGCCAAGTCTTTGTTTTTCTATACAATCACGTATGAGCAAGATTATCCCGTATTCATCTTTCCCTTTTAGACCTAGTTCACTCAGAATGTTCATGTTGAAAAAAAAAAGGCAAGGTTAAGTGATATCAAATTTATCAAATATTTTCTACAATTCTATCGATATTTTACAATTCTATCAATCATTGATATTTTTCATTTGTCAACAAGAAGTGACATTGTTTCTGGAATAACTTGGTCACCATTTTTTCTTTAGGTCAGTTATTTTGTTTTAGATATATCAGTAATCTATACCATAAAATTGATATTGTAAAACAATTTTTAATTTTATATGAAGTCCAAAGGCTTGAAGACCAATATTTTCTCTTAAATGAACTAAATATTTTCTCTATAGTCACAACAACACTGACAATTTGATCATCACCATTACGTTTCAATATAATTAACATTATCTTTTGATGAATAATTCACTAAGTTGTACCTTCTTTTCTGGGAGTAATTCCACTAGAATTTCTAGTAGAATTTCTTTCTACTAGACCTAAAAAGTAGAATTTTCAGGCAATAGCATATAACTAAAAATTACAAAAGTGATGTTTTATTTTCACTCCCCAATGTGTTCTTTATTAGCAAATAAGATCACTTGTTTCCTAGGCAACATAAATTAATACTTTCCAACAACTGCCTTCAAGGACTTTTATCTCTATTATCTGATATAATCTTCACAATCTAATTAATGAATTATGTGGAATTCTTATTATTGTTAATAAGAAGAGCTCCCAATGAAGCCTTGTATTCAACCAGGCAAAAAAAGATGATTTCAACATATTCTTTTTCTGCTTTTCCAACCAATACTCAACATGAATGTTAGCCTTTAACAAAATCTTGAAGGCTCTTAAGGCTTAGGATACCTTCTACAGTTAATACTATGACTGCTTTTAAGAGAAGTGTAATAATCAGTTATATAATATAGGATGCTTAAAGTAAGACCTTGCCTGTTATAGAGAATTTCTAATATTTTGAGACCATGAAATGTAGAACCAAGATAGCTATAATGAACTGATAACTATTGTTAAGGAGATGAGACACTGGATCCCCTCTTGTTTTGGTTTTCTTCACTGTAAATGTGGCCTAGTTATAATTATAAGAAAGGTCTTCAGGTAAAGATTTGAAAAGATATATAAAATTATGACACAGGAATTCTTTGCAACAAATCAATGCTTGAACAAAATTTAGCATACTATTATAGCATCCAGTGTTGTGTATTCTCCTGGGTCAAGAACAGGTTACTATGGAACTTAAGCTATAAGTAATGGTCCAAGGTTTCTTTCCAGAGCTGAGAATCTGTCCCTTATAAACTTAAATAGTTTAAATAGCATTAACTACATCTTTTTAAAGTGAATGCCTTTTCTTATGAAAAGGTGACCTTTGATAATGTTTGTGTGTTTTCACTGGCATATTATATTATATACTGGTTAAGTTGACCTGCTTCATAAATAACCCTTTTGGACAGCCTAAAAGCAACAGAAATAAAATGAATGGGGATTTGTTAGACCATAAACTGTTATTTTTTTCCTATAGAAAATCACTGGTGATAGCTATTGAACTATTCACAGACTTTCTATTTTGATGCAGTGGTTGTAGTGTAAATTATTTTATCTTGATTTTACTCTAGGGCTTATAGAATTAGATTTTGCTAGAGTCAGCTTTGATTTAACGCTTGTATGCATTACAGGTATTAGAAAAAAATCCCATTCCTCCAAAAGTCTTTGGAGCACCAGTGAACTAATTAAAACTACCCAGCTAAGTAAATTCATTTTCGATTATCAGTAACACCGTGAGTTTTTTATTTTAAACATAAAGTTTGCTCAGTATTTGAGGGAAAAGAAGCCGTTCTATCATACACATTATTTGGCATTCATTCAAAGTATACTTCTAGATTAATAAATGTTTTAGTATCTTTTCACTGGAAAAATCATGGATTAATTCAGAAGGCTAACTAGAGTATAAACAATTATAAGGTCCAAGAACATGAGTGTAAATTATGGGTAGACAAAAAAATAGCTTTGTTTCATGACCTTATAATCATTTTTTAACTTGAGTGTATATTTCAGTACTGACTAAATGTTTAGAATTTTTTTCTACTTATGATGAAAACTTTTTTTAATAATAATTTTTATTTTGACCAAAGTGGATTACAAATCATTCACAGTAGTATTTCAGGTACATAATGACATTGAATCAGGGGCATTCCCACCACCAATGTTGTCCTCCCTCCACCCCTGTTCCCAGCATGCATACCATATCGACCCTCCTTTGCTCACCAGGCTGCTAAGTATAAGTGGTCCCTTCTGTGTCTAGCTTGTTGTAAATTAAATATCGATTCTGTTGTAGTTGGCTTTGTATTTGGTGTTTAAGTCTGACCATTTTATATTTCTACTCAATGTTCATATGACTGTTTGGTCATGGTGCCCTCCATTATTTCCCCCTCAACTTGTGAGGCAGAACAAGCTGATTCAAGTTATATGGTTCTGTTTGAAGGTTAAAAAAAAGGAAAAAGGGGGGGGCAAAAATTCAAACAAGCAAAAACTGGGAGGAATCCTTCTAGAGACTATAAGAATCAGTTTAAGAAAAGAAAGGAAAACATAAAAATAATACGATTTTTCACACTGAAGTTTTATTGAAGATTGTATATGCCTATACATTTTATACCTAGGTGATTATATGTTAGAAGTAGAATGTTATTATATTACATCCACCTACATTCATCCACCTGTACCCTTTTAACCCATCCCATTTTTCCTTAGTGGTCTAATTCTATAGTAGAGTCTAACACAAAAGAGTTGGTGAGGGGGACCTTTGTTTTTATTTCCTTGCTTAATTTAATTTTCATTTCCCACATATGAGTGAGATTATTCTGTATCTTTCTCCTTCTGCTTATTTGTCTTAGCATGGTCCCTCCACTTCAATTCACGTTATAGCAAAAAAAAGCTGATAGTATCCCATTTCATATATATAGATATATATACATATATATATCACTTATTTGCTATTCACTATTTTGCTGATGCACACTGGGTGGTTTTATAATCTTGCCATTATTAAAATTATTAGGAGGTTGTTTCACTTTTATCCAACTGAACAGTCAATAAAATCTTTTGAAGCATATGTTTCCCTATCTATAAAGTAAGATTAACAACACTGGCCCAATTTATCTCCCAGATTTGAAGTAGAGATGTAAATAGAAGCTTTAAGTGTGCATATTTTATAAAGATTCTCATAAATTATTTTATTTTTAGTTGATTAATACAAATGTGGTGACTTTTCTTAGACTTATCTTGATAGTTTAGGCTTCATTTACAAGTTAGTGAATGTTTCTGAAAGTAATTAAGGACTGAGTTATGAATAAGGGTAGATAATGTGTGACTCAGAAACCTCCTGAGTTTCATGCTGTACTGATTTTGGAAGTAGGAGTATAAAGGTGTCAATATTTGCCTTGTCATAGTGGTAATATCTCCCCTATGGATAGCTTCAGGTTGAAGTCAATTAAGAAATATCCAAACTGTTTTTGAAGTCAATTATATAAACTTCTTCATCTATGCTCCTTTCAAGGTCAAAATTCCTATACTTAAAACTCTCCCCCTTTTTCAAATGGAAACTTCAGAACTTTTCTTCACAGGGCCAAAGAAGTCTGGTCTCTTTACCAACGTGATAGATATTTTTTGATTCTTAATATTTTCTTACTGGTTTGTTTATTCACTATTACTGAAAATAGTTGAGAATCTTTTATAAAGGTTTCATATATTAAGGGATACATTTACATCTACAAAGGAGTATTTTGAACATGTATAAAAGTAAGAAAGTCAATTGAAAATTAATGTTTTTTTACCTTCAGGCCACAATTATTTTATTTGGTATATGGATGGATGTCAACTTCATAATTTCATTTCCTTATATTTCTGTAACAAATTTCTCATGGGAAGCTGCCATTCTACAACATTCCTATACTGGTTGGATAGGACTGACCTCCATGGCTTTTAAATCACATTGATTTAAGTCTATCATTTACCCCAATTCCCAACCTTGGAATAAGAACATATTTCAAGCAGTGTCAGTGAGACACTGATGAAAACAAAGCATATCAGATATTTTATGTTGCTTCTGAGAAACACATTCTTTATCCTTTTCTGGATAGTGTGAGAAAAGAATATTATATCTTAAATGGTTCTAGCCTTTCTGCTGACAATATGAGCATGCCTGGAGTAGCTGGGGTCTAATCACGATCAAATCTCAGGGTGAAACCAATTCCACAAAAGGCATATCATGTAAGAGAGAGAATGAAATTAGGTAAAGCATAATGTTTTAACCATAGAATCAATTCTCCCTGAAACAGCTTGTTTCCAGATATTTGTTATACAATTATTCCATTCTTGTTATTTTTCAAAGAAATTATCTATGTTTCATTTATATTTAATAAAACTCACCCTATATATAGTTTAAATACATCAATAATATACAATTTGAAAATTTTAATATGTTTAAAGTTGTGAAAATTTCATCACAATTAATTTTAGTGTACTTTAGCACCTCAAAAAATTAGCATACCAATTGACAGTGATATCCTCTTCTACCTAACTTCTCCTTACTAAAGAATTAATACTTTTTATTCTAATCTTAGGCGACCACATCATTGATTTACTTTCTGTCTCTGTGTTTTATCTATTCTAGACATTCCATGTAAATATGAATATGCTGGGGTTATACTGACTTCTTTTATGTGACATAATGCCATATATACACAAGTATAAACACATGTGGCTATAGGCTGTACATGGATACACCACTTATACTTATCCTGTTAGTAGTTACATATTTGGTGTTTTTGTAATACTGTCTATTATTGAATAAAGATGTTTGAATATCCTTGTAAGATTTTTGTTTGTATTTAGGTGTTGTATTTTACAATTATTGTTATTATTGTTGTTGTTGTTGTTGTTTTAGTGATAGAGTTTCATGCATGGCATTATCATCACCACTTCGTGCACCAGTGTACGCCTCCCTCCACCATTGTCCTACAGTCCCACCCACTTCCCACCCTACCCTTGAACTCAACTGTGGCAAGCCTCCAACTGACAAGCTCTCAGTTTTGTGCAAGTGTTTTGTTCAGGCGTAGCAGTCAATTTTCATGGAAAGATAGCAGGGAGTGAAATTTCTGGGTCATGCATAATTCGAGTTTTAATATTTGTGCAAATGCCAACTCTTTAGAAAGATAGTTCATCGTTTTACGTGATGAGTAACAATGTATGAGAATATTCCACTTATTTCCAATCCACTTATTTCCAATCCTTGCCAACTGTTGTCTGACTTCTTAAGTAGAGATATCCTGGTGTGTATGAAATGGCATCTCACTGTGGTTATGATTTGTATGATTTGTATCTCTCTTGTGACTAATGAAGGCAGACATTTTCCATGTGCTTCCTTGTTTATTTTAACCTCTGGACTCTTTGGTGTTTAAATTGACTGAAATGAGGTTTTTCTGAACCTGTAGCATAGAAATCAATGTAGAGTTCTCTTGCTCTCTGTTTCTCCCTAAGCTTCTCTCTCTCTCTCTCTCTCTCTCTCTCTCTCTCTCTCTCTCTCTCTCTCTCTCTCTCTCTCTCTCTCTCTCTCTCTCTCTCTTTCTCTCGTGTCTCTATAGCTGGCCCATCGAAATAGTCTCTGCTAGTAAAATGTCCTTTTTCCCAATTTTCCTGCCAGGTATTGGGTACCTGGGTAAAAGCAGCCATAAACTGCATCCAGCTGCCATAAATTTAGTGAATATGGCAGGGAACTAGGAAACCCCATTTAAGATTCTGGTTTAACTTATATTCCTCAACACAGTTAAATCAATAATATCTGAAATATATAGAGGAAGAAGGATTAACCGGTTATTAACAAAACTGCATTTCAAACCCTTATGATGAAAACTCAACTAGTAATAAAGGTGGGTAATTGGCATCTCTCAACTTTAGTTTATTAATAAGCATGACTCTATACCTTATAATGTTTTCCCTTCATAGACATTTGTGAGAAGTTTAAGGACAATGCTTTAAAACTAAAGAGACTTTATAAGAAATTTAATTCTCTGGGTAACTGATTATATATACAATATAAATAATATAAGTAGAGAGAATGACTGTCGTATTTATTGAGGCATACTGAATACACAAATTTGTCGATTAAATAAATTGCAGAGTTAGGGGGTCAGAGGGATAGAAGAGCAGTAGGGTGTTTGCCTTGCACATGGCAACCAGGGACAAACCTGGGTTCAATTCCCGGCATCCCATATGGTCCCCCAAGCTTGCCAAAATTAATTAATTAAATAATTTAAAATTTTTTAAGTTGCTGAGTTGGAACTGATGTACATGTTATGCTTTCTGGTCAGGAGATCCACAGACTGACATGAAGAACACAGAAACTAGACAATTTAAACCTCACCACCGAAGGGCGTGAAAATGTGCCTCAGGAGTCTTGGGTGGCATGTGGTAATAAACTACCTATTCTGGAGCTAGAGCAATAGTACAGTGGGTAAGGCCTTGCCTTGCATGCAGTCATTACAGGTTCTATACCTAGCATCCATCATATGGTCCCTCAAGCACTGTCAGGAATAATTCTTGAGTTCAGAGTCCAAAGTAACACCTGAGCACCGCCTGCTGTGACCCAAAAAAAAACTCAAAACTTATCATCTGCTCACTCGTAAATAAAAAGAAATGGAAACTGATTCTATTTACTCTACGAGTCCTTGGGCTTATTTCATCCACACCTGGAACCATATGCAATGAATTAAATTAGAGGAAACTGTTGACTTAATGGTTGATTTGGAATTTTTGAAAAGTCAACTAAGGATTTCTTTAGCTGGCTCTATTCTTAAAAAGGTAATTACACTTCAAGATGGGAAACATTAACCATATCCCTGGGTAATGGATTTTGAACTTTGCAAGATTTATTGCTGCTTCTTCCTATTTAAAGGCACTTAGCTCAGAAAACTGCAAAGTTAAAGAGAAATGACAACTATCCATCTTTTGTTTTACTAAAAGACTTTAGAGTCTGGAAAGTAATCAGAAAGTTTTCTTTTTCTTTTTCTTGGGTTTTTTCTTTTATCTTTTTTTTTCATTTGTTTGAGAAAACTAGTTCACCAAAAATCATAAAATAATTATAAAATGTGTAGAAAATGCATGCAAAATCAGTTTGTCCCAATTGAATTTTTAATTTAATCCTTATTACAACTTTAAAAGTTATCTTCTGTTTACCAAGTGAATAAACCAAGGCTCAGGTAACATAACTCTTCTTAAAAAATATGCTTAGTCCATTTGGAGGATCTATTTAGTAGGGAATTCTAGTAGATAAGTTTCTCCAGTGTTCTATGTTCAGGTTAGAACCAGATTATCAGGATTGTTTAACTTGTTATTTTGACCCTCATAAGTACCAGTGGTACTATGTGGCATTGTTCCTTTTTGCATAGGCACAATAAAAAGAAGAAATCTTACCTGTGCAAACAAGTTTTATCTAATAGAGATAGGAACACATAAATTTTATATTGCAGTGGGACCTTACACCCTAAACACTTGTCATAGTGACTTGGTTAGGCTTCTAAAGATTAAATATTGACCATTCACCCCTGAACCTTGGGTCCCATCTATGGAAACAACCATGGTTTTCTACACCAGCACCAGGAATCAGACTTCTACCAGGGAAGGCCCTACTGCTGCACTAGTATCGACTAACTTCAGAGTGGGTTCATATGACACCCTGACAAATTGGTAACAGCAACAACCTGCTTTAAGGACAGGGTTCTCTGCATTGCCACCTAATGGTGAGAATAAGTCAGAAGACACTCCAAGTCATCCTGACTTTGACATAGGATCTGTACAGAAACCAGGATCTTTAACTACAGAAACCTAACAGCACCGACTGTAATTGTGAAGATCTTTTACTGGGGCCAAAGAGAAAGACATTGGAGTTAGACAACTTAGTGTGCCCAGAACTTGTAGTTGGTCTTATGGCAGGATGTTTTGTGGGTAAGATCTCCCTGGTATTTTTTTGTTTTTGTTTTGGTTTTGGTTTTGGTTTTTGGGCCAGACCTGGCGACGCTCAGGGGTTACTCCTGGCTATTCGCTCAGAAGTCGCTCCTGGCAGGCACGGGGGACCATATGGGGAACCAAGGGATCAAACCACGGTCTGTCCTAGGTTAGCACAGGCACCTTATCTCCAGCGCCACCGCCCGATCTCCCTGTTTTTTAAGCCAAAGTTTTTTCCTTTATATTTTCCCATATTTTGCTGTGCCTATGACAACAACTGCTACACACACCGTTTTTATTGTATTTTTATCTCTCATCTTAAAAAAAAAGAGTTTACGTATAGAAACAAGCTCTTATCTACTAGGGATAAGAACGCATACATTTTACAATACAAGGACACCTCCCACCTTGAACATATGTTATGTAGCCTCAACTTAGACTCCATGTGATTAGGCAGTGATCATTCAACCCAGAACCCTAGATCCCAGATATAGAACCTACACAGTTCTCCGCAACAGCTCCAGGAACCAAACTCCCTCTGGGACATTTTTAATACTATTCTAACACCAGCACGTGCCAGTTTTGATATGACACCAGGACAATGAGAAAATAGCAACAACTTGATCTAAGAGCAGATTGTCTTACCTCACGACCTAATGATAAGATGAAATCAGAAAGCACATCATGCTATGATCTGTGCAAAAGCAAAGAACACTAACTGCAAAAGACAGACTGTGGCAAACATGACTGGGCAGAATTTATCCTGGGGCCAATAAAAAAGACCCTAGTCTAGGTTTTGACCTACTATCTGTACAACAACCAAGATCTCTAATTCCAGAGATCTGACTGAGACAACTGCAACTGAGCAGAACTTCTGGAAATATAATGAAAGACTCTACCCTTGGTTTCATTCTAGGATCAGTGCAAACACCAAGACCACCAACTACAGAAGACTGATTAAAACAACAGTGATGGAACATAACTTCTAGAACTGTAAAGAAAGACTCCTAGGCCCCATCCTTTGATCTGTGCAAATACCAAGATTTCTAGCTACAGAGGCTTGATGTTATCATCCAAGACTGAGTGGAAAGTTTCCAGACACCACAAAAAGACCTAGGGGAGAGTAAAAGAACATGTACGGAGCCTGTAGTTATTCCCATGACAGTATACTTCAAGGGTGGAGAAATCCTGTATCTCTTAGGCCAAGGGAATTCCCTTTCTAATCTCCCCAATATTTAATGTGCCTATGCAAAAAGGAAAAGAAAAGAAAAAGAAGAGCACAAATAAAATTTTTTGGTTTTGTTATTGTTGTTTGTTTTGGGGGGTTTGTGCTTTGTTTTGTTTTTATTTCAGGACCTTGGTTATTGTGTGGTTGTTGTTTTTATTGCTGTGGTGCTTTGGGGTTTTTTGTTTGATTTTGTGTGTGTATTGTTGTTATTCTTTTCTTCCTTTTTCCCTTGCTTCTCTTAAATTGATATTTATAGCCTCTAACAGTGGTTCTCAAACTATGGCCACATATTGTATTTGTTCCCGTTTTGTTTCTTCACATCAAAATAGGATGTATGCAATGTGCATAGGAATTTGTTCATAATTTTTGTTTTTACTATAGTCTGGCCCTCCAATGGTCTGAGGGACAATGAACTGGGCCCCTGTTTAAAAAGTTTGAGGACCCCTGCAGGAAGGACTCTTCACATTTTTTGCTTATTTGATTTTTTGCCCCATATTATTTTTTTTCTTTCCTTCAAACAGAACCAAATAATTTGAACCAGCTTGTCTGACTCACAAATTGAGGGAGAAATAATGGAGGGTACCAAGACCAAACAGTTATATGAACATTAAGTAGAAAATAAAAAACGATCAGACTTAAACACCAAATCAAACACCAAGCCAAAAACAACAGAATTGACACCCAATCTACAACAAGCTAAACACAGAGGGAACCACTTATACTAGCAACCCAGGGTGAGGGGGATATGGGATGCATGCTGGGAGTAGGGGTGAATGGAAGACAACACTGGTGGTGGAAATGCCCAGGATTCAATGTCACTATGTACCTAAAATATTACTGTGAAAGATTTGTCATCCACTTTGGTCAAAATAAAAATTATTATAAAAATATAGTTTGCTAAACCTTCTGCTATTGTATTAATGATTTTATTGGAGATACAATAATTTTCGCAAATACCATGCTACTGAAAAAATATGGTAAGTAATTAAAAATGATTAAGGTTCAAACTCAGATCTCTTATTCCAGAACATGCCTTACTAAGCCCCATGCATCTTAATCCTTTACTAAAAATTTACCATGACTTTAATAATATATTTTATATTATCAAATCGTCCTTCCTTCATAGGATGGTGGATCATCTCTAATTATCTCATTTATTATCTTGTTTGTATTCTCTATTCTTCTACTAGAACCAAAGCTCCATGAAGGAAGTACATTTATCAAGTTCACTCTAACTTCTAGGTTTTAGCTCATAATTATCACTCAAATACTCATTGATTTAATTAATAATCTTGCTCCCAAAAAATCAGTCAAGATAGAAAAAAAAAAACAATAAGAACCTAAATACCCTTTGGCACCATGATTAATATTTATTTCACTGTGATAGTGATGCAGTTCTCTGAGACTCTTCTTTCTAAAATTAATGGTGAGAGACTAGAGAGATAGCTTAGGAGCTAAGGCACATACTGTGAATTAAGCTGACACCATTTCCATCCTTAAAACTGCACAGATCAGGGGTGGCCCTGGGGCCCCCAAGCAACACCAGGATGACCTGGCCACCGGCCCCATAAAGTATCACATCCTCCAGCCTTCATGGTTGGTTTGAGAAGTTCCAGGAAGAGCCTCCAGGGGCTTTGGAGCACTGTGTGGAAGACCCTATGTAAATAAAAATAGTGGTACTAACATCTCACCTCTCTAAAATGTTTTCATCTCTAGTAAAAAGCCTCTATCTCTCATGGATACAGAAACATTTGAAGAGTGGGTATATAAACAAATCTAAACTCCTTGATCCCAAGGAGGTTATATAGACAAGCAGGAAAATTAGGGGTGTATCTTTAAAAAGCAACTGTCTCCTGTAGAGCATTGGATGAGCAGCTATTTGTAGTAAAGTTTATTTCTTGCACAAATTTCAGGTCCAGGGAAACGCAAAGCACCACTAAGGTAAAGAGGAAGGAAAACTCCCATTTACCAGCTCTGACATCTTCAGCACCTGCTGTTAATCACACACATGCATTCAGGCATGATTTACTGGCTCCTGTGATTGGCCATTTCTATTGCTGTCTCTCTAGATCACTGTCTCAGCTGAACATCCAGGGACCACATTCATCAAAAACATAATTTGGCCGAACGTGACTGTTTTTCCAAAACTTGAAGGATAGTATCAGCAAGAAAAGTTGGCTGAAATTTTAAAAGAGAAAGTTGGTTGTGGCTGAGGATATTAGAGAAGGGTTTTTATTATAAAAATAAATAAAATGGGTGCTGGAGCAATGGCACAGTGGTAGGGCATTTGACTTGCACGTGGCTGACCAAGGACAGACAGCAGTTCGATCCCCCAGCGTCCCATATGGTTCCCCAAGCCAGGATCGATTTCTGAGCACATAACCAGTAATAACCCCTGAGTGTCACTGGGTGTGGCCCATAAATAAATAAATAAATAAATAAATAAATAAAACATTAATAATATAATTATCCACAATAATTAAAACAATAAATGTCAAAAGAAAATCACCATTCTTCTGGGTGGTGTTTCAAAAGTACTAGGGTGTTTCATTCTAACCAGGACAAAAAAAATTAACCAAGAATTCAGCCACTGTTACAATATTAGGATATCAGGGTCGCTGGTACCTAAAAATGAGACAGGGCAATAATGTCACCTGTTTCAGTAATTGGTCTGAACCAGGCCAATCTGAACTCTCTTCTGGTATTTTTCTCCAGGAACAGGAAAAAAAGAATCATTCTCCCTGCCTTCATGGTGATATTCAAAAATGTAGTTTCCTGCAGTCAAGAGAAGAGACCCAACGAATGAAGTCAATCTACAATGTAGAGCTACATACTACCCTGGTTCCAGTAGAAGAATTTCCCAAAAACCCTAAGCTCTTATGTGAACTATTCTGGATATTTACAATAATTCTTATCACCCTCTATTTTATAAGCTTATTACTTTTGTATTTATGTCATTCGTAATAAAAGGATTACTAATGAAGCAATTAATATCAAAATATAGCATAAATCAAATGTCAGAGACTTATAGGTAGATTGGGTTTAGTTAATGAGATAGAGGTAGTGGGAATTTCCCAGTTGAGCAGTTAAACTTTCTGGGTTGTTGGTTTTTGTTGATGTTGTTGTTATTTGAGAGTAGAGAAGATTGGGGGCCATACCTGACTTGCTCATGGCTTCTTTTTTTCTCTAAGCTCAAGGTTCATTCCTGATAATGCTTAAGATAATGTGCTGTCCTGGGGATCTAACCAGGATTATCTGCCTGTAAGACAGGTGCCTTACCCCTGTATTATCTCTCCATCCCCAGCAATCCTTATTAAATAAAACAAAGTAGATATTAACTGTTATCAGTTATATCAATTATAAAATGTTCTTGTTTTATATTATTTTATCTTATCTTTCTCCTTCTTTTTGCACTCCAGCACGATTTGAATTCAGAACCGAGACTAATGTGTGGTGCTTCTCTTTATTGCTGTAGGGCTCACTGGATATCTAATTTGACATTTATTTTTGTATTGTTTTGGTGTTTCAATTACCTTTTCATGTCCTCTCGAAAACTGAGGCAGATAGCCACTAGAAGGACTCCACCCATTTTTAGCATTTTTTTGTGTGTGTTTTAACAATTTTATTAAGAATCTCCATCCCTTGACTTGTGAAGACACCAAGATTTCTAGATACAGAGGTCTGATTTTATCACCTATGATGAAGCAGAAGTCTTCCATACACCACAAAAGCACCGAGAGGAGTGTAAATGAACATACAAGAAGTCTATAGTTAATCCCTTGACAGTGTACTTCAAGGGTGGAGAAACCCATTTATTTTTTATTATTTTTTTATTATTTTTATTCTTTTTTTTTTTTT